>JAGFMK010000340.1:0-10348 GCA_021030975.1 Lichenothelia convexa
GGGTGAGGGAGGGAACGAGGGACAGGGAGGAGGGAGTGCGCTTACGGGATTGGAATGGAGGCGTGAGGGAGGAGAGGAAGGTCAGCTGTGGAATCGAGGAGTTGGCGGTGGCTTCGAGCATTGGTAGGAGCTGTAGCAATGCAAACAGTTGATGTCGTGGAGGATAGATATTGAGGTCCGCAGTTCAAGAATTACAGCGGTGACGTCGATGAACGGTGGTGGGGAACGGAGAGTCGCGCTTCTGCGTGCGACCGCGCTTGTGCGCCGGGCGTACTTATTCTGTCCCCTTCAAAACGAAGTCTTCGAGGACTAAACGAGTTTCATGATAGTGCTGGGCTTGTGGATGGCAATGACCCAGAGTAAACACTCTTGATTCGAGCTCGCGAACAGATCCGTGTTCGCAGCCACTTAACTTCGTACGTAGACTAAACTTTCCATCTCTCGTGATAGTGCGGGTTTATGCATTGCAAGTTGTCCAATCTTAGAAGATCATGAATGTATCTCGAAGCATAATGTACTCTCTCCAACATTGTAAGCCATGGACGCGTTATTATATACATACGCTAGGCCCCCAAGAGAAACAGGTCAACTCACGACGAGTCCCAGTATCGCTCACAGATCCAACGAGTACAGACGACGGAAACGTCGACTTGACCGACACCTATGGCACAACATCCACAACACTGCTCTTCCTCCTTCGCTCCTCCTCCACGATACCCGCGACGAAATCGTGCCTTTCCGCCGCGCCCTGGTATTGCCGCCTGCCTCTCGCGAACCAGTCCACCGCGATTATGAACCCCATGACGCCATACACGGCGCTGATGTAGTTCATGTTGCCCGCGGTGACGGGCCTTGCGTATGGAAAGGAGTACATTATGATGGTGAAGACGGTCCAGCAGAGAAGAACGATATTGGATACGAGGCCGATGGGGCCGAGCCAGAACGGACCGTGCGGGATGTTGTTGCGGCCGCGGATGAGCAGCCAGACGGTGGGAATGGCGTAGGAAATGTAGAGCAGGGTGATGCTGGCGGTAACCATGCTAAAGAGACGAAGGCGGGTTAGTGGGAGAGTTGAACTTAGCTGGTTGGAGGAAGTGCTCTGGGTACTCACCTGTTAAATGCGGTGGAAGACCCAATATACAAGCAGCCGACTAGTGCGGTGATGAAACAACTGACAAAGTGCGCTTGCATGGGGACTTCGAGTTTCGGATCAACCTTGGCGAGAAAACTGGAGAACGGAAGACCCTTGTCTCGGGCGAAAGACCAGCAGAGACGGGCCTGCCATGTATGCGACGCGATCAAACATCCGATGCCTGTCAGGATGATCAGGATCTCGAGAACGATGGCTCCAGCGGTACTGTTGAGCGCTTGGTAGAAAAGCTGGAGGATTGGTACGCCTGTACTGGAGACCTGGACGTCCGCAAAGTCACCAACGATGCTGAAGAACATGCTGATGGAGAAGAACCATGACGTGACGAAACCAATGGCCACCGTACCCAGGATCGCGATAGGTATGACTCTCTCCGGCCTCTGGACTTCCTCGGCCATATGAGTAGCGCAGTCTAGACAAGCGAACTGCCAGTTGGTATTAACAAGTCCAACGATGAAGGCGATTCCAGCTTGATTCCAGCCTGTGGCATTGATGAAAGTTGCAAAGACGAACTTGGCTGGTTGGTGCGTAGGTGCCGTTGCCGGAACCGTGATGAGAATGACTGCAAAAGAAATAAGAGAAATGTAGAGCGTCGTCGTTGCAACCCACGGAAGGGTTCTGCCATAACAATTGAAGAGAAACGAAAAGGTGTTGACGACCTGGTAGCCGACAAAAACGTGCCAAGGTTTAATTGTGCTGTAACTTGCATCAGTGATTGTCGCTGGTAGCACGGCTGGAACCTCTTACAAATCTGGGTGTCCCAGCTGCCAGCATCCAACAAGGGCAAGTCCCACAGAAAGCGCGACACTAGCAGACGTGAAGATGGCGCCCGCCCACGCAAACCAGCCGGTTAGAAACGAGGACAGTCGGGCATATTTCTTCGAAGCCAACTGATCCGCCCAGTAATACTGACCACCAGCATTCGGCAATGCGCTGACAAGCTCGGAGAGCGTGATACCGACGCAAGTCGAAACAAGGGCGCATATAATGGTTCCATAAATGATGAGCAGTGGTCCTCCCGAACTTATTCCCGTAACCAAGGAGGCGGAGATGCCAAACCAGGAATTGGTGAGTGAGAAGCCCACACCTAAAACGGACCAGATTGAAAAGTTCCGCTTCATGTCCTGGGTATAGCCCATCTCCGCCAGTTTCATGGCGTCGACATCGAGAGAAGACTTTTCATCTTGCAGTTGCGAGTGGATGGACGACCTTCTCCTTGCGACATCCTTCTCTTGGATTTCGTCCGAGATCATGGTAGGATGCATCCTTTCAGCTTTCGAATTCCGGGCACCTCGGGTGGGGAGTAGTGCTAAAGGTGGACAAGTGTAAGAAATGTAGTTTCTGCTCCGGCTGGACAAGTGGGAGTTCGAGGCTCCAACGCAATAGATTTACTGCTGGAAAATCTTTTCGCTGTAGAACTTGACTGCGATTATCGAAATGGCTGTTCCAAACAGGGTAAAGATTCGACGAAGCTTTTAGCTACTAACGATGGATAGTAACGTGGAGCAATCAGGCCGGACGATTTTGTTGTATCCTCATATCAATCTGTATAGGCCGGGTGACCATAAGCTATACCGTACACCTAGGATCGGACTTCAGCGAGAAGAAGTGTACTTCTAAATAGTAAAACTTGACGCAGTCTCGTCTGTATTCTGGGACACACTTTGTCTGAAGGCTCTCGCGAGATCCTGACACAGCCTGAGCGTTCAATATGCAAGTTCAAACGGACAGGCGCAGTGAAGGTTAGGTGGATATGTACCCGCTGACCCTCTGCGAATCCGCGGCGTTTCACCTTATGTATGCCTCTCATGGCTGACGGATTCTCCAGGGTCCGAAGTTGGCCAGAGTCAGTGTTGGACCCGCGCATTTTGATACCCATCTAGAGATAGTGACAAGCGTCCAGATGGCCCAGGACGCATCCTGCCGGCCCTGGCTGACTCTGATTTGCGCAGGGAGAGCAGGAATGCTTATGGCTTGTCCGTTCGGTCCAATCAAGCTTTTTCTTCGGGACGATATCTTATTGTGAGAGGCCACGCAGCTTGGGCCCTTGAAAGGCTGCAAGTCCGGCTTCTTGACCCCCCACCTTGGGAACGCTTTCCCTGTCGCGGGAGTGTCACAGCGCAGGGGAGGGGTTACCAAAGGGGCGGCCGAGTTGGCTTTCCGTTCTTCATAACGCATTTCTCTTTCTTTCATATGGAATAATGGCGGTGTAAGACTCGTCAAACAATTCAATCATTTGGCAAGAGGGAAGTTACCGCATCCAAAGACTGCAACTCGTGTTCGAGGGGGTAATGGAATCGAGGGTGTTCTTAGAATCCTGCGTACTAAGCCGACATTGGAAGCATTTGGAATCAATCAAGAGCAGGAATCTGAGACCACCCTCAAATTATTCCAATCACCCCCTCCAACATATTACGGAATAACGGCAGTGTAGGACTCGTCAAACATGAACAAACTCAATCATTTGGCACGGGCGAAGTTACCGCATCCAAAGACTGTAAGTTATCGTCTTGCTCTGCTCCTAATCGATTGCGGCGGGGTTCGTTACGGCACGTGATCTCATGTGTCGTAGGTCCGCCCACACAGAATCGTAGTAGGCTCCCACAAAATCAGCAGATTGAACTCGATCTGATTTCACACCGAGATTGAAAGCTTTTGAGTTTTGTATATGGGCTGTAGTAATCTGCGTCAAGATCTCCGAGTTTGCTCTTGAACGGTGATAGGAGATGCATAAAGCTTAGGGATGATTACAGGGCAAGTATCTTGTGTGAATCACGGCTTAAGTTATACCACCTCGACTGCTGCAACACTTAGCATATACTACCTCCACTATTCTATCCACTCTGTTTAGTATGCTTGATCACGGAAAACACCAAAGGTTGAAGAGAACTGTCAATAACGGTGGCGAAAAGACAGATAATCGCTTCCATGTGCTCGCACCTCCCACCTTACTTACATAATATATTCTGCGCAAGAATTTCTTAGTGTTAACGCCTTTCTACGTCGGAAGGAGTTCTCACAGTACCAGAGCCAGCTACAAATGGACGGAACTTACTCCAGTCAATATGATTAGTGACTTTAAGAGTATAAAACACACCAATCACATGATCACATGGTTTGCAATTTGCTAAACAGGTGCCCAACTGGTTGTTTTATTGAGTTCGTTGTTCTAGAGTTTTTCATCCACATCTACAAACATAATCTTCGTGAAGTCATACTTGATCTTGGTCGCCAGAGATGTATCTTTATCGTACAAGTGATCATGCGAAAACAATCGTGATAGCCCAAGGGCGAGCCCAACCAAACAATCCTTGAAGTTGCTAACGCTGGAAGTACAGTGCTTCCCGAGTTCCAATAATAAAAGTCGGCGCTGCTGTGATCAAGCCTTCCTCTGCTGCCACTTCGCTGTCGCAACATCAAACAGCTCATCCATAAAGCTCCTATTCTCCGTCGCCGCGACCGTGGCCTCACCTTGGGTTCCCATGCCCAGCTCGCCGAGTTCGATCATCGACGCATGCTTCGTGCTGCTCTCGACTGTAACTTCCGAGTTGACCATTATGCCCCCAAACGGATGATTGCCAACTAACGTTGACTGATGGCTGCCTGACCCGGACTCTGAGGACGTGTTCGATTCCGTGACGCAGGTGATGTCTTCTTCTTGTTCTTTTTTCTGGTCGGTTTGGGAGTTTTCGCATTGAGACGGACGCCGGAAGGCGGAAATGAGGCGTTGTGGGCCTGATGTGGCGGCGAAGCTGCCTTTCCGGTGTCCAGCCGAGGTTAGACCTAAGTCTTTCTGTTGTGCGACTATAGGGGAGAATTCGCGGTGGATACTGCGAGCAAAGAGAACGTGATCGGGCGCGCTGGGATAGACTTGTTGGCGACATTTGAAGAAGGAGAGAGGCATCCAGGTGAGGGTTGATGTTGGCTTGACGGCCACCGTATGGATGTCCGGGATGATGCAGAAGGGGAGAACGTCGATGTATCTGATGTTCGATTCGCCAGGAGCTGAGATAGGGACTTTGATGGGGAGGGATGAGAAAGCGGCTTGGAGAAAGAATGGCTCGCCTATGTCTCGGTTGAGCAGCTGGATCCGGTTGATCAGGAGATCGCAGAAGATCTTCTCGTCGTAGCTGGTATAGTCGAGCTTGCTGGTGAGCCATTGCAGGAACGTATTCAATGAACAGCCGTCCATGCGAGAGAGCAAAGACCATTGGGCTGGTGACAGATTCTCTGAACACAATTGAACCATCGGTAGGTGACACGGACCGTCCTGCTGCAGAAGAACCTCCCAGTTGTGTTTGGATACCATTGGACGTAATGCAAAGCAGGCAAGGTAAGTTCCAGCGTCGCAAGGGCGCATATCTTTGCGGCAATAGTTCCTCAGTCTCTCCATATGTGAAAAGAGCTCTGACAGCGAAACCTGCATGCTCTTCGCTAGAATCTCGCCAACTTGTCCCATGGACGCGAACCGGTAACCCTCAGATAACAGCCGACTAGCGTCGTTGCTGTTCACCTGCCGTACAAGGAACAGCAGCTGGCCTCTACCGAAGGCAGTCGGAGGATTGACAGGACCGGCTTCGATGTCTGGTGGATTTCTGCCATTTCGACCCAAGAGAGCTGCGCGAATGCCCCTGCTTTTGATTGCTGCTGCCCCACCGGTACCTGTAGTCATGATAGACTCGTAAAGCACTCCAATGTTGCTCAGTGGTTCGTGTAGGCGATTGGCAAGCTCGGAAGCTGCGACACAGAAGCTTTCTCGGAAGATGATAGAGTAGTCCTCCTCGTCCTTATCACTGTACAGTGACTTGTAGTCTGGGACGTCTGAATTATTCTGGCGAACATCTACGGTCTGGAGATGGTTGCGCATGCCAGGAACCAAGTCGGACACGCCAGACCAGTTATGCGTGACTTTGAATATCCACTGGAATACTGGATGACTGACGTTGAATTCATCATCAAATGACTGTGAAGGCCAGATAGGTCAGTTATGCTCTGCCGAGAAGTCTGTCGCTAAAGTGTACTCACTCTTTGGTTGTACTTCCTGGTTATGGGTTGAGATGGTAGGAATCCGTCTTGCGTGACCATAACTTTCCCGTCTGGATCGAAGGTAGCGCATGCCAGTACAACCTGCTGAGCTCTATCCGCCAGTCGTCTCCGCTTTTTCTCGGCCATGATGAAGAGGGCTATGCACACACAGCATGCGAGCAGGCACTGGTACAAGTAAGCACATACAGGGAGAAGCTTAGTGAGCTAGACATACCAGTCCAACAGCGATGAGCGGGTTCGTGTTTCTCGAATTGCCAGTTCCCTCTCGAGGTACCTTCCTGAGGACATAGGAGGTACCTATCGACGCCACCCAATGCAAACCGGACACGGCACCCGCAAGGATAACCGCACCAACGGTTCGTAGCCAAAGCCTGTTTATCCAAAACTGCTGGCAGAAGAAGAAGAGAAGCAGGACGACCAGGGATGCAAGGATACCGATAAGTAGCGCTCCCACCATGGAAGGTCCGGTGAAGTGCAACTTGTAGTTGGCTATACCAAGGTTGCCTGAGTAATGCATCCCGAATATTGCTAATCCCGCAAGAACGCCTGAGACAACGAGGCTAGCAATGCGAGTTTTGAGACCATAGCTCTTCATATCGGAGGCGGCGAAGCTGAGCGACAGGAAGATGATAGGCAAAAAGACCGATAAGGCGGTAAAACCAGGATTATATGAAAGTTGAAGCTCCTTCTCTCCATTGCCCATTTTAATCGCCCAATTACCGACATAGTGCATGCACCATATGGCCAGTAACCCCATTGATACAGAGCAGGCTCCAAGTTGGATCCTGTTCATGCCCTTCAATCAGCTCATCATCGTTGCAGCGGGCGCCACAGAGCAGCGAACGTATGCCTAAGTGATTCTTACTCACCAGCGAAGCCATCCCTTCCTCGTTGTCCTTTTGTGCAGTAACTCTACAGTCAACATGGTCCCAGCCAAGCTTACGAAGAAGGAGCCCACGATGATACCAAGACGAAAGTGATATGGCACGGTGTCGCCCTCCTTGTACAGCAAGGACTGAGCAGCCATTGCAAGTTTTGGTCCCGAGGCAGCGGAGTGCATAGTAATTTTATGAAGAGTTCCAACAATGCCTTTGTTGGTAGCATGGGAGTTGTGTTAGCATTCGCGTCTCGGCGCGTTTTCGAAGGCGCTCGTTGTTGCAATGAGACGAAAGCGATACGGCGCCCTCGAGTATTCGTCAGAGCAGGAAATGGAAACAAAGCGGCGGACTTCTGACATGATGGGTAGAACTTGAAAGCAAGGGGTTTTTCGACGATGATGCTGCGCAAGTCAACAACAGGGTGTTTTTGCAGGTAACAGAGTGTAGGATAGGTGAATGTCTTGTGACGTATCGAGAGCAAAGGTGATTGAAAATAGTACTCTGATTCGTTGATCATTCTGTCAAGGGCGTCAATGGTATCACATGTGTGGGGAACTGTGAGCAGCGCGAAGCGTCTAAGGACAAAAAGGGATATATTTATTGACAAGGGTTTCATGCATATGCGAGTGCGTAAGAGCAGGTAAGGATCTGTCAAGGAATGGAGGGTCACAGAACCCAAGCGGCCGGGGGATGGCCTAGACGTGCGTCTTTGAGGTCAAGCATCATGCAAGGGGTAGAGCAACTGGCAACCTTAGTTGTACAAGTATATTCTTCACCGACTCCAGCAATATTGATTCCAATATTTCCCTCAATGTCAGAAACCCCAGAAGCTAGAAACTGAGCGCTCTCAGAGATAGGAATGGCGCCTGCGACTGCAGCACTGGCATCAACCCAAAACGCGGCTTTGTTGCGTTATCGCTCCACTATTTTTCTTGCCTTAACAGATTGGCCTTGCGTAACATCGGGGATTCGAAGGGCAGCCCCGGTTGTTGTGACAGAAGACCCAAAGACCGGAAAGGGTGGTGTTGCTGCAGCAGAAATGGTTTGTGAAACGTTACGCAGGTTCCACCTCTGCCGGCTCAGACAACATCTGGAGACAGAACTGGAAACAGCTAGAGACTCTCCATAACAAGCGACCTAGTACGAAATAGGTGACACCCAGTGCCGCTACTGCGGCACTATTTGTTTCGAAATCTCGATGTTGATGCAGGTGCTTCAAAGCAATTGAAGCCTTCCAAACAGAATCCCGGGTTCGCCCAGCGGTGTGCACTTGCAGCGAGCATCTCGTCGAGAAATCCCTTTTCGCTCATGGAATGCGCTGTCGTCGTCTGGACATTACCCTGACGCCTCTCCAAGGTGCAGACGATTTTCTGGCACTTTGCGTGAGGTTGTAACCGTTTGCAAACGGTTGCGGTAATCCGCAGCGGAAACTTTCCGCTGACACAGAAGAGGTCTCGTCATGTGACCGACACTCAACGCACTTCTATAGCGAGCGCTAGTTCATGGTTTGTCGCCGTGGAAGCTACAAGCAACCTATCTGCGGAAGAGACAGTTTCCTATGTTCACCAAGTTAACGCTTAAGACGCATTAAGACGCAACAACCATGACAACATCATAATATCAAAATAGCAAAGAGCAGATCGGAACCGTCATCAACTTCCCAATCTCATTGCAATTCCCCTCCACAATACAACGGTCCTGAGGCAGTGACGACGGCTTTCACAATACTTGCTAGTCCTTCCGAGACCGTGCCGGGAGGGAGTCGAAAATGAAACATTGACCCCACTGTCCATGTGGTCGATCTAGAGGCAGATTACCGAATACGCGCGCACGTCACCTATGACGATGCAAGCTACTGAGCAAAGCATCAGCATTACCATACATCTCGAGATGCCAACCAAATTAGGCCGACCACACAAACCGCGCATCGAGATGGTAGGTGGCGCACAGGTAACGCAGACCAACGCCTGGACCAGGCTTGAGCATCATCATGACTTCAGCGCTTCGTATTCTCCACGGAACTGCTCGGTAGCCTTCATAGAGCTGTAGTGACGCTCGACATATAACCCATCCTTCCTCCCTCATCTGGCAGAGATAAGCATCACATATCTCCCATCAAACCACCTACATCAACCATTGCAGCAATACCGCTTAGCTCCTCACAAAACACCCAAGCAAAGCATCCAAACCTCGTCTTCGAGATGGCTTGTAGTTGTGGCACGAACTGCAATTGCAACGGAGCGTCCAGTTGTAGCTGCGGTCAAAGCTGCACTTGCAAGGACTGTGGGGTGAGTTAGCTTCATATGATATTGGCCTGGACTCCATCATATGTCTCTGGGTGCCACAGCTGATACATGCTTATGTAGAAGTAAATCGTTCATCGCTGGTGCGAAAGGGTTGAGCTTTACAGCTTAGGGCGGGGGCGGTGAGCTGGATCCTTCAGCCGATGTGTCACGGTGGGAACTGAGGAGATGTGATGAGCAGCGGACTGAGAGTTAGTGTTGATTTACAGAGGCTAGTTTATCAGTAAGACAAATAAGACTCGCGGTGCTCGCTATCGTCGCTTGTCACATAGTTCATGTTCCTGAAATGGCGAGGCTTCTTCGTAAATCAAAAATGCTGATTCCAAAGTACTCTTGTTTGTGTCTTCTTATCCACGTGCTTAACAAGTTAGGCATTTGAGCGGCAGTTTAGCAGCTACGCGGACACGCACGCCGCATAGTTCGCACTCAGCCTCCGTATCGCACTCAGCTGTCCCTTCTGGGACTTCCGTGATCTCACAGTGTCCAAATTTCGTCTCAAGTTTCTTGTACCGAGCCAACCTGCGGTACTGGTAGCTTAGCCCTCTTGGCCCTTCTATTCCCGTTGGGAAGATTGGCTGTGTCCGTAAGCTTCCCTTCTATACCCTTTTAGTATCCCTCTATTTCCCCTTTCTCGCTATCCTTATCTTCTGACACGATTGAACCCACATTCGCCTCTATTCTTCTCTACCTTCTTAACCTCTATTATTCTACTCCTTTTCTCATTGAGGTGTAAATGGAGCTGTTAGGTGAGATGACGGAAGTGACGAAGAAAATCTACAACTTGAGTATATACCTTATTCTAGGGTGCAATAGGTTCTGCCAGTGGGTGAAAATTATGCGAATTGCCTCAGTATAGTCCTCGTTGGTTGAAATCTATTCCATGATTAAAAGGCTGCTCGTCTTGCTCGTCTTGCTCGTCTTGCTCGTCTTGCTCGTCTTGCTCGTCTTGCTCGTCTTGCTCGTCTTGCTCG
>JAGFMK010000340.1:10448-33884 GCA_021030975.1 Lichenothelia convexa
CTGTAATGGGACGGGGACGGGGACGGTGGTTAGTGAGTTTGTTTGGGAGGGGGAGGCGAGGAGCGCGAATGTGGGGAGTTTGGACCCGCGGAGGGTGCTGTAGTGAGGCTTAGGGCTTGGGAGGCGGGTTTTGGGGCTACAAGGGAGTGTGAGGGGAGTGTGAGGGGGGAGGAGTGGAGGTTGGCATGTTTATGAATGAATGATTGTATTGATGGCGCCTTTTGGTACAGCGGTATCTTGGCTCAGCTATATGGGCTTCTATCGATCTACCTGCCATTTCAGTACGGCCCGGCTTATTGAGTCACCGCATGTGATACGAAACAAGATGTTGTTGTAAGAAATCACTCGTTAATGAGAGAATGTCGAAATAACCACGCCTTATACCTGTCCACTGTTCAGCATGTTACCTCTCAACAACGTTTGAATCTGTCACGGGATGTGTGCTGCGTAAACCGCCCTGACAACAAGACTGAGCGAACATCATGCATAAAATCGGCGCCAGGCTACCACCAGCAACGCGCTCGTCTTGCTCGTCTTGCTCGTCTTGCTCGTCTTGCTCGTCTTGCTCGTCTTGCTCGTCTTGCTCGTCTTGCTCGTCTTGACTGACTAGCCCGAAGCTAATGCTTTCCGGACTTCACGAACATCGTCCACCTCACTTACCCTTTCACCCTCAAAAATCCTTTCAAACTCGACCCCAAACAGAATTTCATTCCGGGAGACCGCCAGCAGCTTATACCAACCCCACCAATCCAAGCGTTGGAACACCCGACATGTTGAACCGAACACAGGGGCGTACCTTACTACAGGCGACTAAGGCGGGTCTGAGGTGCTCGGGAGGGAATGGAAGGGAAGGGATAGGGGGAAGAGGGGGATGGGATGCTATGCTGATAGTTGACAGGGCATTTGTTGAGGGAGAAGGGAGGGTGATATTAGAGTGATAAGGGTAAGTATGGTCGCTGGAGGACTACCTTATCGATGAAATTAGGATGGGAGAGCTATCAAAACCACTGGAGCTGTACAAACCCAATCCTCGGCCCCGCAATTAAACTTGTCGATCAGGAATCGGCGCTCAATATCCTCAAAAGGGATACTTTCTTAGCGGCCTCGGACCCCCGGTCTGACGCCTGAACACTTAGGTGCGCCATCAATTAATCGCTGTGATACTTTCGTGACCACTCCAATCTACGTTTATTTTTATGCTTGAAGGAGAAACAGCTGGTCTTTTTCGTCCGATCTGCTGGGAATTCTTTGTGCGGGACTTTGATGGTAAAGCTTGTCCGGTTCGGCTTTGTCTTTTGACGACTGGAGTTGAAAGTGCATACGTTCGTTGAGACGTTTCTCCGCTTCTCCGCGGCACGGAATGTCGGTACGCTGCTCTTGCTTGATTTTCTGGGGATAGCGCTCGGGGGGGGGAAGTATCGTAAGTCGCTGGCTGCGTGTTTCGGAGGGGGGAATATCTCGAGGCCACCTCTGAACTGGGATTCGAAGGGTGACCATTCGGTAGTATGGCAAGTGGCGGCCTCTCATGGCATCATTCCTTGGTTACTTATCTTGGAATATACGAGCAATGTGTTTGGTATTTTTGGGGTTCTGCGTGCATGGCGTGCGCGAGACAGTAGCTTCTTATCATACTTCCGCACGGGCCATTACTTTGTGCATGACTGGTAAGCTGCAGCAGCAGACAGGAGATGGGGCTGGAGTGTGTATGTACAGAGTTTTGGCGGCGCGATTATGCTTTTGTGACCTCGCTCTCGGGTGTTTTTAAGTTTGAGCTTTGCAAGGCAAATCTCTCGGGGAACTGTTTTGACCTTCCATAATTGCTAGCCCTTTGGACGATATTCAGTAGACGAGGAGGAGGGATAGGGGAGGTAGTTGTTGCGTGATGTTCCTTGAGTTCAGTGGTCTTATCCTCGTAATCTCGGTGCAGAGTTTGTCAAATGAAGGATGACTTGCTGGCGTACGGATTTTACGTTTTATGGGAAATAGGAGTCATGTTGAGGGTAAACCTTAGGGACACCCTTTGTTCAAGTGGCAATGTTGCAGTTACGAAAACCATCTGCGACAATGTTTGTTTTGAATACGGGCGTTATGAAATAAGCAGATATAGAAGAGTCAGATATATGACAGGAGCCGTGATGTTTCTAACAGAAGCTCTCCAGAAATTGCATTCTGCCCGCTCGCAAAGAGAAACGCTCGCTAGCCTCTAAATGAAAGTGATGCGAACAGTGAATGGACATTAACAATCGCTAAATGGAAATTGATGTGTACTGATACGATAATCTTGGCGTGAAGGCCTGCGCTGGACTATGCTGACCGTCTCTTCCTGAGGCTGTTGGTGCGCTCCCCTTCATCCTCTAACCCAGACATGCTCGCAGCCAGAAAGATGCTCATGGAGAAAAAGCACACGTGAGATCACCGCATCCGATGCAACGGGAATTTTCGTGAGGTGCGGCTGGTACAGCAGGTACATCTTCTAGTTGCACGTGAGCGCGAAGGCCACGCTTCGTGAGACAAACTGACTTATGCCATGTGCTGCTTCTTCGCAGCGAACAGAACATCCGGTACTGCGACTAGAGCGCTACCCTCGTAGGAATCTGTAACAAGAACGATACCATAGCCGTTGATTTCGTCTTGAAAGTGCCTCATCTCCGTGCCGAGGCCAGGACCGGTTAGAAGAAGAACAGTTGGAATATCTCTGTGCGCCACATGCAACGCGCGCTGTACCTCGCCCACGAATTGAAGTTGCAACGCCGTTGACGGGGAGACTTTAGAATCAGGAACAGCTGCAGTGCTGTGGACAGCAGCGCACACCACAACCAGGGCGTCAGCCCGCTTCAGAAATTGCAGATGCGTGTCTGTGAAGCCGTGAGACGGAATGTAAGGGACGTGTCGGACTTTGCTGTGCTTGACACTGAGGGCGCGACCGAGTGGCTCGAAGGGGTCCATCCCCGGAGGAATGGCATGTCCGGGTGGTGGTGGAACGGCCGGGGTGAACAAGACCAGGATGTCATTCGGCTTCAGGTTTTGAAGCCTCCTCAGGGCTGAGCTCGACTGGCGCACGACGTGCGGGCTTAGAGGAGTAGCATCTTCTCGAAGTCTGGCGGTAGAGTTTTGCGACTCATGGGGCCTGCAGGCGGAGGAATCTTCCAGCTTCTCGGCCTTGACACGGGGGCTTGCTGGATACATGGCACCGCCACCCATTGTTTCAGCGATTGCTGGAGCCGTTGTTGTGGCGTAGACAGTAAATTTTGGCTTTGGGGAGAGAGACAGCGTAGCGTCTTTTCGAGTAAAATAGTGTAGAAGCAAATCTTGTTGATATGAAGTATGAGGTCTCTCATTACGTAATCACGCAAATGGGGCCCTTCTCCCTAGCGAACCTGAACAGCCTTGTAAATATTTTGCGGTGATGCTGTTACCTTATGATCGCACGAGACACGTAATCTTCTCAACAGTCAATCGTCACTGTGAAATTGGAATTCTTCGAGGGTACGACTGAATGTTGCGCACGAAAACACGAGACCACCAACAAGAAAACAAACAAGACTAAACCTCCAATGTGCAAATGAAGTTAGGAGTCTTTTGGCTGATGGTCCATCTAGAGCTGCTTCGCCAGCACATCGAGAGGAACATAGCTCTTATGTGAGAGCTTACCCGGATGATTGGTTTCGCTATCAAGTCATGCTTCAAGGATTTGGTTCTACACCGTCAGGCAGGTAGGAGAGATGCAGAAAAGGTCCGATAGACGGCATCTCATTCGACACGTTTTCGAATACCCGCAAGAAGAGACGGGAGCTTCACGGTCGAGGCATGCACTCTACACCCGAATGTACGCCAAGAGGGGGATGGTTACACGACAGCATCAAGACAATGAGCACTAACGGGAGTCTATGACAGAGGAAGTTTCAGCAAGGCAGCCAATACCCACATTGACCGACGCAGAAGAAAGATGTCTTAATTGTTACCGTATCATTATCGACTGCAACGTCTGACTTTCATGCTCGACACTCTGCAGCCTCATATCGGCGCCACTACGACCTGGTGAGATCAGCAGGCGCATCCCGTGTGGCTATACAGACTTTTGGCGGCAATCTGACGACAATTACTCAGTCTAAGTGAATCTCGATCTGTGGCAGCTTCCGGGGTTGAAGTCCCAGGCGTCATCCTCGGAAGCGAAAGGTGCGGGGATGATAACGACGACGTGGGGTATTACTCCAGATCACTGCTCTTATTCGTTGGCGCGGGATGTTACATGTATGGTGTGCTTTTTCGTGCATGAGACATCCAGGTAAGTACTTCGATGCTGGTCGTGTGCCGCGCATATGAATGAGGTCTCGTGCACGGCTGGCGACAACCGGACGAATATGATCTCTTTGGGAGTAGCTTCGTTGGCCTGTCTGTTCACTTTCGAGGTGAAACTGAAGTGCAAGGAGCTAAAGTGTCTCAAGACGTTCCGTTACGAATAATGGAAATTGGTATAGAAGAAACCTTAGGCTCAATGCTATAGGTATTGAACCTATCACCTAGCCCGCAATCAGCGTTTTATTTCGCAGCGGACCGCCGCCTCCCGTGCTGCCGCGCCATAACTGTATGATGCCGATTTGCAAAGTCACTAGACGGCCTGACTGGCAGTAGGTTCAATTCACGTTGCACGAAGCAGCCTGCCAGGAACATTTGTCACGATCTCGTATACTCCGCATGTGAAGGTCATAGAGGTGTAGCCGCAAGACCAGGCTACAGTGACGCGACTGCCTGTAGGCACCCTCCTTCAAAGTCATGCAGTACGCAACACAGCTGGCGCTCACCGCCTTCAAGCTTCCATGGAAAGTAAGGGACGGCCAGAAGATCCGCATGTTCTGAGGAGCGGGAAGTGAATATGAAAAACACAACCGAACCAGCATACCGGGCTGTTCGAGCACCATGAAACAGAGGCGCTCGCTTTGTACATCTTTGAAGCTGACTTTCAAACTAACAGCTGGCCCAAGAGCAGGGCTTATCAGGGTAGAGAAGTCTCATGTATACTTGCACTGGCCTGATAATTGAAGAACTTTGGGTAGGGCTGGTTCAAATACCAGAGGTTCGTCTTTCTGGGTTTGCGAAGTAGTCTCTGTAGCATGGACTGTGTTCTAACTGTCCGGTAGATAACATCATTATCCAATAAGTGACACATTCTTCCAATATACGAAGTAGTACGCAAAAGTATGGCTGAAGCGGAGACAAACGGAAAGAGTCGCACATATTTCGTACGCTGAGTCATTGTGCACGTGCATTCAGTACTCAGCCTTACGGTATATCTACCCCTTCAGCCAGACTGGCCATGATAGAAGACTCCAACAACCTACGGCACCTCGTCCACTTATTCGCATCGCAACACTCAATTGTGTACCCTCGCCCTCCCCATCCTACCCTTCTATCCCAATCACCTCCAACCTCGCACCTCCACCCGACACCAGCACGAGACACACCAGCACGAGACACACCAGCACGAGACACACCAGCACGAGACACACCAGCACGAGACACATCGCCGCACTTTCCCTTCTTCCTATCCTTTTACTCCAGTCATAGATTCGCCTACGCCCTCCCTCGGGCCTTACTACGAACGATGCTCCTCGCCCTCTACACCTCCCTCACCCTCGCAACCCTCCTCGTCGTCCCGACCATGATCTACGGCGGCGATATACTGCGGTTTCTACGAAGGAAGCGGTATCAGATGGAGGTCACGTTTGCGCTGTACATGCTTACGCCGACGGAGAAGTTCGTTATCAGTAAGTCGAGAATGCTTACATTTCTTATATCCCCAGGAGCACTGGGAGGCAGGGAGAGGAGGGTTGTAACTCGTCTTGAAGAAAGCGGACTTACCCTTTCCTCTACGGGATTGCCAGAGGAAATTGGAAGAGTTGCTCCGGCACTGGCAGTGATCATCCAGATCTTCCAAGTCTCGCCCTTGAGAGCTGTGGCCGACTTCTCTCCTATCAATAGCGCAGCAGCACACTTCACTCTCCACTCCCCCTCGCCCCAGCAGTCTCTATCCTTCCCCTCCTCACACAGCGCAACGTACAGCTAACCCTCGGTGTTTACCACAGATTCAATCTTCTTCCTCATAACATCCATGACCCTCATTGCCGCATCTCTCTACCTCCCCTCCTACCTCTACTTCCTGGTCAACCGCGCAACATACTACTACTCCGGCATCCTGCAATCCTCGGCTGCGGCTGCCGCTACACCTGGGATTATTCATCAACCTGGTGGAGAGGCTTTGGGCGGGTTTACTGGGGCGGCTGAGTAAAAGCCCGTGGCTGATTTGCAAGTTTTACGGACAGGCATTCTACGGACAGGCGGGCATTGAGACGCGGCGTACTCACAAGCACGAGAATGACGCTTACTGGTCATGCTGGGGATTTTGCCTCTGGATGCAAGTAGCATGTGTCCCAATGCATCATCATCAGAACGGAGATCTCATGAGGAGGATATTTGCGCGATAAGAAACGGGACGGGAAGGTGCAGAGGTCTCACTCATCGACTGGTGTAGAGGAATAAACGCTGCCTTGAATGATGTTGGCGTCACAATGGATCTACTGATACTTCCTCCCGAACGAAGAAAGGTCAGTTGGGGACCGTAGGAGACAGTCCTGGAGCCACGCCAATGTGGGCTCGAAGACGAACGCAACATCCATCAATCACCTACACCGCGGCACGGGCTGAGGTTGGCACAGAGCGCAGGCAGATGGGTGGAGACAGCTTGGAGCTGCCGCGGACCTGGGAATAAGCGGAATCTAGGGGAGTGTGCTCAAAGAGTTTCTAACAAAGATCAAGGCAGAGAGCGCGAGGGAAGGACGTCGCAACAGAAACCAAGCCAGAGCGTGGTCATCGAGCGCTTCTTGTTCCAGCGTCTCACTACAGAAGATTTTATTCGTTTCGGTCATGCTTACAATGGAGAGTAAGTCGTGCGTTGCTCAAAGGGCGGGATTTGTTTCGGTTCTCTACTGCAACGAAACCCGTCCCACGATAATCTATGTGACCACGCGCCATCTATGTGCAAACCGGAACGTCCAATCTTCCCGTCTAACCTAAACGACACGCATCCCATCCCGTCCCGCTATGCAACGCAAGACCAAAACAAAACCCAAACACCACCTATCGTCGCAATGCAACACGATCCTCCACTCTACCCATCTATCCAACCACGCATGGCTAACACATAGGTGCTATCCCAACTGCCCAACCTTAACAGCCATCCTCCCAAAATACAGCTGCACGAACCCCTCCGTATAAAAGCTATGCTCAGAGCTATGATCCGCCACCAAATTATGCGCCAGCTCATGACACAGCACCGTCCACCAGTACACCGCCGCCTCCTTCTTATCCTGCACCCACACTCCTGCCCCTCCTGCCCCTACTCCTATGCCATCCCCAGCACCATCAGCTCCTCCATCACTGCCAGCCTTCCGCAGATGCAGTTCGCTAAAGTACCTAAAATTGCAGAAGATGCTCCCATTGCGGTTAAACGCGATAGTCCCGCCCCCAGTGCCAGAGACGTCGTAGAAAATGTGCAAGCTCTGCGGCTTGAGGTTGAACACGCTCGCTATATCAATTAAGATCCCCGCAAACGCCTCCAGTCGAGCCTGGGCCAGCTCCGGCGGGAGAGAAGGACGGTTAATGATGCTGTTCGATAAGAACACTTTGATGCCGGGAAGCGTGCTGCCGTAGTAGGATATGTCCTGTGCGGGGCGGGCGTCGCAGTAGGAGGAGAGTTCGCGGATGGGCGTTGTGGAGGGTGGGGAGAAGAGGTGGGGCGAGTTGTGCGAGCGGGAGGCTTGGATTGCGGAGCGCAGGTTTTGGGCGAGGTTGGTGGGGGAGAGGGGAGCGCTGCCGCTGGTGGCTTTTGGGTTGCGGGGATCGGTGGCGCTGTAGGGTGGGGGTGCGCCGGAGTCTGAGTCGGTGGTGTCGGGGGTAGGAGCTGCTTCTATGGCTCGAGGTTGGGGAGATGGGGCTCTGCCGTTTGTGGAGTCCGTTGTGTTAGTGTTGAAGCCTAGCTGGCGGCCGATGTTGGCGAAGAAGTTGCCGAGCTGAGGCGGTTGAGGCGTTACGGATTGTTCTGGTGAGTCTGGGTCGAAAGAACCTGGGATTTGGTTTTTAACGGGTGTTCGCTTAGCAGGCTTGTCGCCGTTCGTCTCTATTGTTGGCGTCTGCCCATCCACTCCATCGACATTGGGACGCGATCTATCCTCCTCGAGCTGTTGCTGGCGTTGATGTTCCAGCACCCGTTCCTCGGCTGCTTGACGTCTGAGGATACGATCAACATTATATCCTCTTGCTTGCAGTTTCTTCAGATCTGTGCTCAGCAACACATCGAGCAGTGCAGCGGAGTGTGGTTTCGTTCTCTTCAACAGCAGGCTGATCAAACCTTGGCTCACTTCGTACAAGTCATGCTTGGGTGTGACGGACATAATCCACTGCCTGTTCTGCCCTTGCGTAACCGCTGCCGTCCGCTTCTCAACCGTCGATGCGTTGTGGCCGCGAAGTGCGCGAGTAAGTGAGATGGATCCCACCACTTGAACTTTTAAGTTCTTCTCTAACCATCTCGAGTCGTGGAGAACGTCATTCACAGGAATATCGTACAGGAAGAGGCTGGATCTTTCCACTATACGCTTTTGGACTTGCTCGGCAAGGCTCTGATCACTCCGGACAGTCCCTATTCGGACATCCTCATCGACCAGACCGCTGAGTGGCTGAGCTCCTAGGGCGAAATAGAAGGTCTCGAGATGTTCCTCCTGTGGAGCAGCGAGGAATTTGCCCTTGAACTGAGTGTAACTTATGAAATCATCCACGATTACGATCGACGATGCCTTATAAAGGCCGTATTGCCGCACGCCAGCTTCCTCTCTATCTTCATCCAGTACTGACGGAGACACACCGTTCTCCAATCGGTTCGCCGACTTCTGCGAAGGTATATCACGGTAGGCTACCAGGAAGGCTGATCGTTTCATTTCCGCGGTGAAAGTCTTATCCGCCTTCAGAAGTGTAGCCCTGCTAGCCGAAAATCTTCGCAGAAGGTCAAGATACTTGTCCAGCTTCAGCGTCTCAAGCAGTCTTGACGGTTCTCTGACCATGATCTGTGCAAGTTCTAGCGTCGTTGGCTCTACTTTGGCCCCGCACCTTAACAGAAAGTTATTTGCTTTGCTACCAAAGTCAACAAAGTCGAAAATCGCATCGAAGCTTTCACTGTTGTAACCCAGGAAAGAATTGCGTGGACTTATGTAACGTCCTACGACTTCTTTCGTCTTCATGACTGGTACTATGTTGGCTGAGCCAAGTTGTACACTCAAATCGTTGGATATGTCTCCAATTCGTGTGGCCATGTAGCCAAATACACTCCTTGCCTCAGCAAGACTCCTCGGGGGCCGACCAATCAAGCGATTGGTGCATTCTTTGATGGGTGGATCCGCGAGTACTCCAAACTTCGCCGCATGTACATGAAGATCTGGTCTAAGTATTCTGTATCCTAAGCACGAAGCCTCGGTGTTCGTATAACAATCCTTGGGAGTGACAAGGACGTAGTCGCTGTCACGCAGTGGCAGAAACGGTTCTGCTATGTCTCCGATGTTGAAGTTGACATAACCATTCGCGTAATGATTACTGATGAAGTAGGTCAATGCAAATTCGTACAGGGTGAAATTCCTGGCAGCGGCGGCCTTAATCATCACATTCACCAGATCCGATACGCTTGGATAAGGCTTCAAACCTAGCATCGACAAAAATCTTCCTTCTGGACTAGCAGTTCGAAAGCCGGGCGGCCATTGTAGAATAGGAAGCCCAAGTGCCTTCAGCTGGTCGTTGGGCTCGAAAAGCTCCGAAAGGCGATATAAAGCGTTGTCGACCACGGCATTTCCACGCTGTTCAGCTTTGCAAAATGGCCTCTCGCGCAGGCGCTTGAGATCCTGCGGTGGTATATCATCTTTGACCGACGTCAGGTAGCGGATCAAATCGACATGACTCCACTTTGGTTGCTCTGCTTTCTCAGGAATGGATGACCTCTCCATGAGCCGGTCAAAGATCACGCCCAGCTCGATCGTTTTGCGCACTCCCAGTGCCACCAGAAACTTTTCTTTGACACCATGCAGCCCAGTTACGGTGGGCAAGTCGTCAAAAAGTTTGACTCCAGCAACGTACGCCTCGGCTGGCTTACGCATTCCGAGCTTGGTCGGAATGACTGTTCGAGGGGCGAGAAGCTCGACGAGAGACGTTTTAGAAGACTGACTCAACGAATCATATGCCTTAGACAGCACAGCAAGCACTTTCGCAGCGAAAGCAGCAGAGCGAGTGACATCCTCATCCTCAGGCACACGTGTAGGAGTGCGTTCCGCGAACAGCCATCGAATCCAAGGTATGATTTGAAGCTCTTCCCAGCCGAAAGAATCAAGTTCGTGGTGCTTTAGTCCACTGGTGAAGCTGAACGGTATAGTATGGGGCGGTAAAGGGACGTCTGACGGTATGCGTGATGGGTTGACATAGGTCTTCATTTGTTGGAGCGGTAATACATTGCTTGGTCGGGAGCCTCTGTGCCCTTCACTCACTGTTGCTACAGCGACATTCAAGAGTGATTGCACTACAGCGGGTTCGAGTTGCTTCGTTGTGACCTTGCCAGCAGCCCACTTTAGGAGCTCCACAAGTTGAGCTTCGTTCAAGGCTTGCTTCTGGAGCTGGTCGCTGATGTCACTCATAGTAATGTCGGTCAGAAGTCCGAAGTCCTGAAGCTTGGAAATAAAGTCGCCCGCTCCCAACATCATCTCCTTAGGCACTAGCGGAATGCCTTCGACGAAACTCAAACTTTCAGAGGCGACCCGCACCTTTGTGCTTGCTAAGACACCTCGTGACGACATGATTTCTATTGAGGAGCCTCCGCAAGACCAGAAAGCTTCCTCGATAATTTTGCCAACCTGAGAAGACGGTGTTGATCCCTCAAATGTATACTGCTTGGCAATATGGATCGCATTAGGAAGGAACTTCTCGACCTGCACTGGTTCCGGTCCGTTTGACGCTGCTGAACTGTGACTGTTTCTGTCTAGGTTCTTCTTAAGGTCTGCCATATCACCCGTATAAGCAATCCGGCATGCGATTCCCGCGACTCTCAGCATCTCAATGTTCCACGTCTTCACATGGCGCGCATTAAGATCGATGCTTTCTCGCTCAACTGTAGGAATGACGGAAGGCGCAGATATGTGTGCGAGCAAACCGGTCGTCTGTGCTGTGGGAAAACCGATGAATATCTTGCCCTCCTTGGTAGGGAGAACGCATGAGAATATTTGCGCAGCTTTTTGCGAGCTGGCGCCGGTAATTGTGGAAAGCGAAGCCGCTGTCTCGTCATAAGAAGATGTCAGAATCGCAATTCTAGTGCTTTTAGGTGGTGGCTTCTTTGTAGCTCTTTCAAGTTCTCTAGCTAAGGCCGAAGAGACGTAGCTCTGTATATTGACAGTGCTAACCCGGAGGAAAACTGTAGCCGATGAGGTGCCGGAGAGATCCTCCAGAATGACTTTCTGGACCGCTTCCTCTGCTTTAGCGGCTCTGGCTGCGGCTTTGCTACTTGATGCTCCAGCGAGGCGAGAGAAGAATGTCCGAAAGCCTTGTGTAGGATTCGAAAGCGATTCTCCTGGAGTCTCGACAGGCTTGGAGTCTGTAGCTACTGGCGTCCATCCAACAACGTTCATCCAGTTGGCATCGATCTGTGATTGTCGATGTTCAACGCCAACTATTTTCATCAGACCGTCCTGTGTTTGAGTTTTGATGTTTTTGGGAAGAGCCGCATCGAAATGAGGCGCTGTCAGCTTTTTCAAGCTTAGGAGTTGCCAGTCATCTAACCATAGCTCGATACGTTGCAGACCAACAAAGGTCAGACTTGTTGCTAGGAACTGAGCCAAAGAGAGTAGGTTCGGTAGCGGTGACTTCGGGTCCCGGTTTTCCAGCACAAAGCAGGTACTTTGTGAACCGTCCATTTGAGGAACAGATCCTCTTTTAGTCATAAGCGCATTTTGTCTCCAGTAAAATGCCATACTCTCGCCACCAGAAGTGACGAAGGGCTCATCGCAATCCGAGAAAACAGAGTAGAAGCCTACACCAAAAGCACCGATCTTTTGCTCATCAGGGTTACCCTCCGCAATCTTGTTTAACCGTGCCCAGTCATTAGCGTCGAAAGGCTGGCCATCGTTTGATACGAATACACTCTTGACCGTGTGATTAAGCAGGACATGGCGTAACAGGGTTGACGTATCCGTTGATTGCGGAACCGGTTTGATACTTGATGGGAGTGTTTGATATTTGATGACGACATTCGATGCTTGCGCGTCTGCTGCGTTCTGAATGAGCTCGCGGAAAGTTGTCCAGTCACCGGAGTAACGAGCAAGGACCTTGTCGATCAGAGCACGCGTGTTGACTGTGACTGCTTCTTCCCGTGAACCTGAGGCGAGCGTTTGATCCCTCAGATTCGCATAATCGACCATGCTTGCCATTCCGTTGGTAGTCTGGAGGCCGCCTCGTTTACTCCACTTCTATCTCAATTAGGCTTGGATCTTTCACCTGGCCTCGTTCACCTTCCACTCAAGGAACTTCTTCGGCCCACGACCTCCGTAAATTTCTTCTCAGCCGTTGCTGCATGTAAAAAAGAATAAGAAACTTCCTTGAAGCAGGAAAGATCTGTCCGATAGGTAGATTTGGCTGTTTCTGATCTTAGCTAGTACAAAGCGGTTCCAAGTGTTGTCTCAAGAGGTGGTGGCAGGTTAGGCTGCTGTGGCGACTGCCAGGCGGAGATGATACTATTCTACAGCGAATGACATGCACAGATCCCAAAACAGCGTCAGATCCGAACGCCAGAAGATGCAGGCAAATGCGAGAAGGTTCTATGGTCTATACTAGGTAATAGGAAAGGTGGCCGTGAAATAATGGAAGTGCAGGTGGTACGTATCACATCCGAAGACGGTCCAGTACGCAAGTGATTCGCTGAAGCGCGGCATGGAAAAACTATTATTCCGATCACAACCGCCAACATGTTGATACTCAAGTTACCTGCGATTTCCTGCTCAAAGTCACGCACATCATATCTACTTCATACTTCGAGCACATCTCGGAAATTCGTGAACACATTCACACCATACGAAACAATATATGCGGTTAAACCCAAATAAAGCTTAGGTATGAGGGCCCTCAGCTAGCAAGATACTCGCCCTTTCGCAAGCGTTCAAGATCTGTTCTATCCCTTTCAAACTACACTGCCTGCTCTATCTATATTTACTTCCTCGCTGGATTCATCACACTCTAAACACATCCTCCGCCTCCACTCCATCCTAGAAAGCCGTGTAACCTAGAGTAGAAGCCTGAAGCAGCTGGATTCCACCGATGTCCTGAAGAAGGCTTCAGGTGACATTCATATGGATTCAATCAACCCGGTAGATAGCGGCCAACTGCGAATCTCTCAGTCTGACACTTCTGTTTGTCCGCCTAAAGTCCGGGTAGGCACCTCGAGCGTACATACATGAGGAGATGCAATTCAGGTCGAAGTCTCTGAAACATGTCGAACCGTCTGAAATATGTTTCATGCGATCAAATCGTAGATGCTCATGCAGTTTCTTTTGCATACAATGGGTATTTTACACGGCCTTCGCTGCACTTACTCCTGGAGACGGACACCCTTCTCCGGTCCGTCCCAGCAGCCTCCTCCATGTTTTCCGCTCGCTATTTCACCTCCTCAGCGCGAGCCACTGATCAGCCTCATCCCACACCCGCTGCCCACTAACTAGCTTCTCACCAGCTTGCTTAACACCTGCGTAGACCTGTGCATAAGATAGATCAGTCCCTGTTGCACTCCATGAACCATGATTATGCCGGACACCTGATCTTTGCAAGAGCAAAAGAGCAAGAACTGCATGCATAAAACTTACAGCATCCCAGAGTTCAAAGGCCGTATCCAAATCCTCCCCAAAATTCACGCTCTGCGGGAACCAATTTCTTTGCACTTTGGCTCTTGTCCTCTGCTTCGCTTCCGGCGTAGTAGGATCGGGGTTCATTGAGGGGTTGGAAAGGTCGTCAAGGTAGGATTTTACTGCTATGCCGAGGGCGCAGTCGCGGTCAAGGAGGAAAGGTAAGCTGTAATGATACAGTGTATTAGCTTCCTGGATAGCTGAGGGCAGTATTCCGCCGCCTGGGGGGCATTATCTGGAAACGACAGTGATAGTGATTTCGGGAACCTACCCAAGCCCAAGTGAAACATAGTCTTCCCGATCCCGGTCCGCATCCCCATTCAAGAGCAGTGTTGCCGCGGTGACCTCGAGAACGTCACGCAGGCTGCTACGTACTTTCGAGATGATGGAGCTGTACGCAAGTAGATCCTGGTTCAGTGGTCCAGTGAAGCCGACCACTTCGTGGCGCAACCTGCCTAGGCAGGCTATTCGCGAGATGAGGAGGCAGTTGCGCTGATCTGACGCTCCTTTGAAAGGTCAGTTTCGGTTTACAAGCTCTCTGTGTCCATCTTAAAGGAAAGGAACACATACCTCCACCAATAACGAGTTCCGGAAAGATGTGTCCTTGGGTTGGAGTCGCATCCAAGACGCCGAGCCGGAGCAGCTCAACCGACAGGAATATTGACTCATCCAGACCACTGCTCCCATCAGCTTTGCCGAGCTTGGCACTTTCGTCAGCTTTGGAGAGCATGGCGTCCAAGACATTGCCCCACGCGGTTAGGTGATGCTTCTCATTCACGTAGCCGCGAAGCTGCAGGAAGCGCCAGATTGTGTTGTAGTGGATCTCAAGCCCTGAAGAGAGTAATTTCGACGTATCGATTGTATTGCCGTCTAACGAAGGTAGGGATTTCTTTGCAAAACTCTTGCGGACAAACTCGTTGTCTTTCAAGAGTCGTAGTGCGAGAGGAAGCGACCGAGGTATGGCCTATGCTAAGTTAGCTTGACAGCCCCAGCAGCATTGTATGTACGGTAGCAAAATCGCCTACGTTGGGAAGGTCCAGTTGGTCTTTGAATACATTCTCCCTCACATTCCACATTTCGATTGACTTCTGAGGAGGCGTAATGTCCTTAAGCCTGATGACGGAGGTCCTGTCGAACCAGCAGCGCACTGTAATCTCCTTGTGCTGATATGCGCGATGCAGCCATTGCGCTAAAAGAGAAAGAGCGGACGACCTTAACGGGTTGAGATGATGAAGGACAAGCTCTTGATAACTTTCGGAAAGTCCACCATCAAGCGAAGGTTTCTCCACGATCTCACCAGTGGTGATCCAGTTTAGCACCCTTGGGCCGACGACTCCTCTAGACATGTAGAAGAATAGCTCATCCGGTAGACGAAGGCCGATGAGCTCGTGGATGTCGGATGGTGCGTTGGAAAGATCGAATGGCAGTACTTGACCACTTTGACTCAAGTAGATGTGATGCTTGATGGCGAGTCGAGCCCTGCGGTAGCGGTCGAGATAGTCCAGCTGCCGTACTTGAGGGTCGTCCTGGTAGTGATTGCATACGGTTGTTGCGCTGCCACCTAATGTATCTATCATCTTGAGTGCGGCCTGGAAGATGTTGCCCTTGCGGTTTGGGGGAAGCTGCAGAGGAGGGAACAGCGGGAGGCCGTTTGATCCAGAGAGCAAGTAGGCATCAACAAAGACGTTTTTGCTAGATATGCCGAGGTTGTTCATGCAGAGCTGTTGGGATATCCACTCGACCCTTCGTTTCGCAATGTCGATACTTGTAATGATTCTTTCCACGCCGAAGAGGAGGAGCTCTGTAGATCCGTACACGGCTTGGAAAGTTCCGTCTTCAAGTGTTGTAAGGTATGCGATCTGCGATACGTCAGTCTGTCGACCACGTCTGCAACAACTTTGGTAAGAATACCTGAGCGGACGAACTGTATGGCGCTACAAGAAACTCCACTTCAAGCTCCTGCAAAGCGCTTTGCATGAATCTGAACAGCATCTCCGGAGTTATAGCGCCTGGTGATGGTTAGTGAAATGCTTGGCAGATGCTGTTCCCTTATCTCACCGGATTCTCCGAAAGCTTCCACCGCAGCACCCGGCTGGCTTGACCTGTACAAGTTCCATGCTTCCGCTATACGCCTCATAGATTCCTCATATCCGTTGGGAACCTTCTGTTTCTTTCCGTAATCCAAGCCAGAGAAGACAAAGTATGGTGTTATGCCATGACGGCGCAACCCGGCTATTTCATTTCGAAGATGCGTCTTGAGGACGAAGGGCTGACCTCCGAGAGGAGGGAGGAGTGGTTCTCTTAAACGATTGTCGGACGATGGGTACAGTAGGTGGTTCAGATAATGAGTGGCGTCTATGGCAATGACAGTGCCATTGAACTGGTCGATGCTGGAATACTGGGTGAAACCGGTAACCCATTCGTCAAAGGCTCGCATTGCTAAAGGCCCGGCAGGGAGATGAGGGTCAAGAGAGTGACTAGAATAGAACATAAAATGCCGCTAGAATGTGAACACATCAGTATTGCATGTTGCAATTGCTGAAGCCCGCCTCAGTAATGCCAACTCGAAGTTCATTTATGCGGAGAAAGTGAGAGAGAGAGAGTCAGAGAGACAGGGTCTAGGATAGAGCACCAAGAACCGCGTACAGCACGTGATGGCTGACCCACCCACAGACAGTCTGGCAGAACTTCATGTGATAGATCGTCTACAGCGTTAAGAGCTCTGTGTACCTAAGTTAGAGACAGCACCTCGAAAGCCAGAAATTTGATCATTGTACCTATTTAGTGGCGACCATGCCGTCCACAAATGGCGACACTACTGAATCCGCACAAATACCTATCATCGACATCTCGTCGCCCAGCGATGAAGTAGCCGCTAATCTACTTGTTGCCGCATCCAGCTATGGCTTTGTATTCATTAAAAACAACGAGGATGTGATACCGGGTGATTCAATAGCGGAGATGTTCAAAATGGTAAGTAGTTAATTCACAACTATAACAGAAGTCCTGTCCGGCCGGCTACGACGGTTCGAGCACTGACTGCCTCACTATAAACCGCTAGTCCCGTGACTTCTTCCAACTACCCAACGAGGAAAAAGGCGAGTATGTCATAAACTCGAAGGAATCGGGAAAGAATAGAGGTTGGAGTGGGATGCATGCGGAGACGCTCGATCCGGAGAAGCAGAAGGTGAGTTCTCATTCCCTGCTCTAAGTCCGAGCGCTCGAGGGTCGGTGCAAAAAGTCACGGCTATCTCTCATGTGGTGTTACAAAACTTGGGGGAACTCTGTTGTTGTAAACCCATCGAAGCTCTTGGGGGAAGCCCGTATACTTGCGTAAATCCATTCTGCTTGAAAATCCCTGTAGGGCTGTATAAAATATAGACCAAGGTAGCAATGAGGAGATCGCCAGGAGATCAAGGACTTCTCAAGGCTAACCTAGCCATGAGTTTTTGCGGCCATCCTCGGCTGATTGCTGATGTGCAGTGCCTTTACAGCGGGGAGATTTTAAGGAGTTAGTAGTCGCCTTCAAGTATTGAGTTACGTTAATTGCAGTGCAGAGCCTTCAACATCGGTGAATACATTAATGGCAGAGCGCAGCAGCCGCTGCCGCCGCCTCTGCAAGCAAAAGAGGAGCAAGTAGGAGGTTTCTTTGATTCGTGCCATGAGTTATGCATAAAGATACTGAGAGTGCTTGCCATGGCGCTCAGGGTATTCTTCCTTCCCTCACGTTGTTTGGGACTGGTATTGACGTGGAGCCAGATTAATCCCGAAGATGGCGGCCAAGACTGGTTCACAGCCCGTCATGACCGCTCGAAAGGGCCATCGGGAAGCATATTAAGGGTGCTTTATGTAAGATCTGGTCGATAACCGGTAGAAGTGACACTGCTCATCAATTCAGTATCCAGCTTTGCCAGATAGCACAGATTATAACCCAGAAGTCGATATCCGTGCCGGCGCCCACAGCGACTACGGCAGCGTAACGCTCCTTTTTCAACTCCCTGGTCAGCCTGGCCTAGAGATTCTGACGGCGGAAGGTACCTGGGCGCCTGTTCCAGTAAATCCGGTGAATGACACAGTCCTTCCGATCTTGGTTAACATTGGGGATTTGCTGTCTTACTGGACGAACGGCTTGCTCAAATCCACTGTCCATCGCGTTATCTTTCCAAAAGGAGCGAAGCGAGGCGGTGACGACCGGTACTCGATAGCTTACTTTTGCCATCCGCTGGATGATGCGAAGCTTGAACCCATTCCAAGTGAGGTTGTTGGGAAGTACTCCTCGGACGGCATCGCCGCGAATGGACCGATGACAGCTAAGGAGCATTTGGAGAGTCGACTCGCGGCGACCTATAATTTGAAGTAGCGCGGGCAGCCGAGCTGACTGGAGGTCGCCTCGATGACAGCTAAGGAACATTTGGAGAGTGGACTCGCGGCGATCTATAATTTGAAGTACACCGGGCAGCCGAACTGACTGGAGGTTCCCCCGATGATTAGTCGCGGGTCCACGCTCCGCCTCGTTGTGAGACAGCTGGAAGCACTGCCGGATACCACGATTGTTCGTCATGTTGGAGGTGAGGGTGATTGTCCGGGAGAGGCTGCAATCTCTTCGCGATAACGTCAATAACCGTGCCAGCCGCGACGGCCCACGAGATAGGGCTTTCAGAGGCACTCCAGGTGGTGTTTTTCATGTACTCTCAGTGCTCGGCATCTGGTCAATCAAGCCCACTTGCTGCTTTTTAAGAGTCTCAATGTTCTCATCAATAATCGCAATCTCAGCATCTAGACGTAGTGCTCTCTCCTGGAGCATTCGTTTGTACTCTTCATCCGAGAGGACTTTCATTGGACTGAAGCGGGAGTTGGCAACTCGTTTCCAGAAGCCTTTCCTCTGAACAACGTCTGATGGGTCTGGACGCCTGTCAATGGTGTTGTATAGAGTCTGGCCAGCAACGCCAAAGAGCGAGAACATTATAAGTCCAGGGAGGACATTTGAAGGGCCACCTGAGTGTTTGATTAGGTCACTGAGGAGGTTATGGGTGCGTCGCAACTTACGGATAACTCCACCAGCAGCAGCGCCAGTGAAGCCGCCAGCCAGCATGCTGGCATAGGTTCTGTCTAATCGCGTGATATTCCCGGTATCCCAGGAGTTAAGGACTGCAGTTCGAGTAGCTGTAGAATAAGGCCAGTAAGAGCTGCCTTCCAGAGAGCTGGCTTGAGGACTGCTTACCCCAAAATGTAGTTCCTAGAGCGAACCACTGAAGTCCAGATGCTGCGGCAAACAATCCTGGCGACGGGGTACCCCGAAGTATGCCGACAGCGCCCCCGTATATGATGCCGGCAACTCCTTGATTTCGAATTAGCATAGCACTTTGTATGGATACTGCACGCTCGGACGATTTATAGAGCTCGTTGACTTTGTATTTCCACGTTTGAGCACTTTTATTCTTCTAAGGTTTGAATGCTGCTAGCCTGCTAGGGGATCTTGGATATCCGTACCTGAATATGCACCTCCCTTCAACGCCGACAGGATGATACCTTGAGAGACATCTTTTCGCGTGGTCTCCATAGACTCACAGTTATAAATGCTCTATCCAACACCTACAATCACTTGGCCTGATGATCGTGAATGAGATGTCCCCACTGTCCGTGCGGTGGTATTACTGTATTCCCCTACTAAAACAGCGGTATTATCCTTTCTGCTATGCCGTACCAAAATGAAACTCCACACAATTTAGACTTTTGTGCATGTCTAACGTCCGAGCGTCTGTGATATTTTACCTCCCTACACAAGACACACGACTTCCCTACCGAGATCAGAAACAACCCAAACGTAAAGCAGAGAAGGAGGCGACCCTTGACCTCCTCATACTGTATCAAACAACGCGCAAGACTCAGCGAGGTGACTGGTGATCGCAATCATGGGTGAGCGGCTGCGCCTTCTGGGGGACGGGTCTGCTACGATCAAAAGCGACTAGGGAACCGCTGGGAATGACAGTCAAAGAATGGATCCGCTGACGGTTTTACGAATTGTAGCTCCGGCAAAGAAGAAAGCAGAGAAGATGTCCCTTGGAGACTTCCTGGGTGACCAATGTAAGCTGAAGGATTCGAGGGACTGGTTCGGAGAACCTAGGCTAACAGAGCGTAGCTCTAGGTTCATGGGCAGATGAGATGGAGGATACGCCTCTCCCTTGTAAGTGAAGATCACGGATAAAGTTGAAACGTATGCTAACACGATCTACAGCTGGTGGTAAGTAATGCGACAGCAATCGCGCACCATACCTGCGCAACATACAGCTCTCAGTCTATTGGTAACACAAGAATAATGCAGAACGGAGCACTGGCTATGGAGAGAGGCGCGCATTCACCCATGCGGGCGGTTTCGGCGATCGCGGTTTTGGAGGCTTTGCAGGTACATATCACTCCGCTAAGATGAGCAAATCGCAAGCGTGCATGAGCAGCACTGATCCTTATCGTAGATCGCGGAGGATATTCCATCAGAGAACAACTTCCCCTCCCAAGCAAACCACCTTACACAGCGCATCTCGGTAATCTGTCATTTGACGCCACGGAAAGCGAGATTGGGGGGTTTTTCGCTGCATGCCAAGTCACCAGCGTACGCATCGTTGAAGATAAGATCGAAAGGAAACCAAAGGGTTTTGGCTATGTTGAGTTTGCTACTCTTGACGGGCTTAAAAAGGCGCTGGATCTGGCTGGGACACAATTTCAGGGGAGGAATATAAGGATAAGCGTCGCAGAGCCGCGTAAGATATTGCAATCTTCAAACTCAGGAGTATATACTGATATAATTAATGATGCAGCCAAAGAGCGTTCAGATGGCACAACGAGGGATATAAATGATTGGACCCGCAAAGGACCATTACCAGATCTTCCAAACTCCCGGAGGGCGTCAGAGCGCGGTGGTGGCGGCTTTCGAAACTACGATGCAGCATCTGATGCTGGCAGCGAACGCGGTGGCAGCCGTCGAGGAGGGCCAATGTTCGACGATAACAAGGTTCGGGATTTCAGTAACTGGGAGCGGAAAGGGCCACTCTCCCCAGTGCCATCCGCTGCCCCTCCGGTTCGAGATGCCGGCAGGCTGAGAGGAGGCGACGGACCCGGAGAGCGCAAACCGTCTCCTGCTTGGGGCGAAGGGACCGGACGGTCACAGAATGGTTCGAGGCCTCCGCGTCGCGAATTCGTAGAAAGGCCGCAGCATGACAAGGAGCCTACGGCGGCAGAATTGGATAATAAATGGCGGGCAAGAATGCAACCGGACAAGCCAGCCGTATCACCTACCCCTACTCCGGACACAAGCATGCCACCATCCCCTGCAGCAGCGCCTCCTCCTGCCACAAGACCACGTCTGAATCTGCAAAAGCGAACGGTCTCTGAAGCACCACCGCAAGAGCCTGCCTCTGCTTCCTCGGATGCCAAGGCCAGTCCATTCGGTGCTGCTCGCCCTATCGACACTGCGGCTCGTGAAAAAGAAATCGAAGAGAAGCGCCAGCTTACTATCCGGCAGAAAAAGGAGCAGGAAGAAAAGGAACGAGAAGAAAAACGCCTGGCCAAAGAGCAAGAAGCGACTGCAAGGGCTGCTCAAGCCGAGGCCGCTCGCGCTCCATCAGCTTCATCAGACACCCAAGGTCAAACAAAAGGGAAAGAGGCGAAGCCCAAAGACACGGTCAAAGAGAACGGAGCCAGCTCTCCACCACCAAGTGCTGGAAAGCAGTACGAAATTCTCAGAAGACTTAATGAAGAGAATGCGGACGATGAAGATGCCGAGAAAGATGCCATTGATGGATCAGCCAACGGCGCTATCTTGGGCGACAAAGACGTCAAGCCGCAAGAAATAGTCAGAGACATCCCTGATGGTCCACAGCAGCCTGAGAAGAGCACCACCGAGGACCTGCAAGATGATGGTTTCGAAGTGGTGTCCAAGCCACGGAAGAATCAGCGCAGGGCCGGTGGTCAGGCAACTAGGGCCATAGCATCATAGATGTGTGTTGACGCTCTGGGTCCGAAATTGAAATTTTAGATTATATGGAGCGTGCATGATACAAGTACAGCATGGTTTCGTGTCATGTACGTGTTTCTCGGCAAGGTGCAGAGGTTGTTCTTGTACCAAAATTATGGCGTCAAGGGAAAAAGAGTTATCTTTCTGCTTCTCTACTCTCGTACTGAGACTCGCTAGGGTTGCTGGCTTTGGATAGCATATATCGTCTACTTATAGCTTGTTACCGGTGCAGAAGGTAGAAGAAGTTACAATCTCAACACTCGGTCTTAAACCGGCGACCTGTCAAGTTCATTAAACGAAGATATATCGCCCACGCGCGTCATAAATTGACATGGCATTTCAAATGATACTCGAAATCCCAACTTCATCCTGCTATGTCCTGGACCATTCACATTTCCTTACGCCGACGCCCTTTTCGGAGCCCTCTCCGTACGGTAGGGCTGATGACAGAAGACCCCGACGGTAAGCGCACGTGGCGCAGACCGGGATGTTTGTGAATAAGTTTGGATCTTGGCATCCCACTTCAGTCAATCGTTTACGTACGGCGTTAGGTTACCGCAGGGCGTAGTGAGGTCTTATTTTCATCTTTTCGTCTTGTTCTCTTTTGACCTTCACACTCTTCAAGTACATCGTTCGAACTGACTATAATCTACCTCTACTTCGCTTTGACTTCTTCTCCACCTCCCCTAGAATTTACAGTATCAACCTACAGATCAGTCGCTACGCCGTCAAACAATAAATCCAAAATGACCCACGCGCCAACCCTAACCCCCAAATTCCTCCCCTCACGCAACGAGCTCGGCATCGTAGCCGTCGGCTTCTCCGGCGGCCAATGCAAGCCCGGCGTCGACGCCGCCCCCCGCGCCCTCATCGAATCCGGCCTCATCACCGACCTAAAGCAAGAACTCGACTTCAACATAACCTACGATGACAAGGTGCACTCCTACTCGCATCTCATCCCCCACCCCCGCGACGACCCGGACTACCGGGGCATGAAGCGGCCGCGCGCCGTCAGCGCCGTAACCCGCGCCCTCTCCGAGCAAGTCTACGAGCACGCCTCCCGGGGCCGATTCGTGCTCACGCTCGGCGGGGACCATAGTATAGCCATTGGCACGATCTCCGGCACCGCGAAAGCGGTGAGGGAGAGGTTTAGTGGGAAAAGGGAACTGGCGGTGATATGGGTGGATGCGCACGCGGATATCAACACGCCGGAGACGAGCAACTCCGGGAATATACACGGCATGCCGGTGGCGTGGCTGACGGGGCTGGCGCGGGAGGACAGGGAGGATGTGTTTGGATGGTTGGGTGAGGAGGGGAGGGTTAGTTTGAAACGGTTGGTGTATATTGGGTTGAGGGATATTGATGGTGGGGAGAAGAGGTTGCTGAGGGAGAATGGGGTTAGGGCGTTTTCGATGCATGATATTGATCGGTGAGTTGGGGCTTCTTTCTGTGTGTTGGGGG
>JAGFMK010000341.1:0-33753 GCA_021030975.1 Lichenothelia convexa
CTGAAACTCCTCCCCCCACCCCAACACCTCCCTGGCCAACTTCCTCAACCCGGGCGTTTTTCCCCCACCATACCTACTCCGCCACTCCGCATACCTCGCTGTATCCCTGACATCCCTTCTCGGATGCGTCAGCCCAAGCACCTCAAGATCGTGCTTCAGCGCGTGGCCCACCAGTATCTTGCCCTTTAGGATCTCCGCGACGGTCTTTTGGACGAGGGGGAAGGGCCGAGCGGTGGGATTTTGGGGGGACATGTGGAAGGGCGTGATGCCGGAGATGGAGGTGCGGTAGTCGGTTATGCGGGAGGAGGAGGGGAAGGGCAAGACGTAGGTGTCGTAGAGAATGGCGGAGTGGTAGGTTAGGATTGAGACGCGGGCGAGGATGGAGGGGTTGTGGGTTGGAGGTGGCCCGATGCCGACCATTTCGCAGTCGAGGGAGATGTATTTGCCTGGTTTGGCGAGAGGGTTGAGGCCGTTGGCGTCGAGGGCGAGGGGAGGCGGGACTGAAGTTGGGGGAAGGGATGGGGTTGCGGTGATAGTTGCGCTTGCGGAGGAGGGAGGCTCCGTCATGGTTTTCTGCTTAGTCGAGGGCTTTGGGTGTTTCCTGTGTGTACTCGAAGCATGTAGATTCTTCTTGACCCTTTTGACGCCGTTCAGTGGTGCAGGACCGCCTTCATTCTCAATCTTGCGCTTCAATGGGTTCGAGCTGGCATTCTGAGAGTAATTATCTTCTGTCTTCTTCTGGAGCGTCTGCTGCAGTTTCTTCCAGTTGCTAGATAGGTCCTTCAAATCTATAGGCACCATGGTTTAGTTGACTGATTCCCGCATAGCCGCTGTTTGGTAAACTATGGTCACGACCGAGCAATAATCGTGAGTGCGAAAACTGGGGATTTCGTGGATCGGAGGGCCAGGGGCTTGTAGTTCGCGCAATCGATAGCAAAGTACGTATCTAAGAAAAGGCGGCGCAAAAATACGGCTGTAGCCTGTTAGCTTTAGATGTAGTGCTCGCCTACAACCATTCTACAAACTCTTAGATGGAGGTAATTGAGATCTCATACAATCGTACAGCACAGTATTCTCATGTTTACCTATCCTGTTGGTGTGGGCGTGCGGGCAACGGCCGGCAGCTTTGATTGATGTTGGTCACATCGAGTTCCCAAACTCCGAAATTACCTTTTGGACAGTCATGGCACCCGCGGGCCTTGCGCTCCCCCCTACACCTGAATTTCCAGACGAAAAGGTCCTACAAAGCCAAAAAGGTCCGCGCCGCGATTTGAACGCGGGGCCTCCTGCATATTGACGGTAGCCCAAAGCAGGAATCATACCACTAGACCACGCGGACTTTTGAATATTCAAAGTTTATGCTCTAAAATGTTAATAAATATGTGGTGTATCGGGAGCGGAGTTGCCGAGCGGAGGCCCTGGCTTGACTACAGCAACGATCATGGCTACCGTAGAATGAAAAATTTGGTAGTTTCAATTAGGTAGTGACCAAATCATAGAAATCCAGAGAACGAAACGGCGGTCACGTTCATATCATCTTTTACAGTAACCTGCGGGCAGTTAGCCGGCACTATTGTGTCAGCCCGCCCACGCCGCCCACCAGCCCCACGATCTCACGGTCGCAATCCATCAACAGCACACATCCTTCAAGCGACACAATCTATCTCAAATCAAAGTCCACATCTCAAAACAAAATACAGAGTGATTTCCTAATGAAATGGCACCTCAGGACAGCTCTCAAGATGCCACAAGCACCCCGGATCCGGTGGAAAAAGGATTTGCTACTCTAACTACTCTAAGGTATGAAAGTTCATTTCGCGAAAATATTGCCCAGTCGCATGCGCAAGAAGATTGCTTACTGTTGAAATAGGATCGGGGTGAAGGCGTTTGTCGAAAAGGTAAGGACTTTGCATATGTAATTCGCTTGGCGTGGATGCCACTCTGAAAGATTGATGCGTAGACCATCAACAACATTAAAACATATCTTTGCAACCTTCCATGCTTTTCGAAGTGGAACTGCTGGAAAACAACAAGAAAGGTTTATCACAGTTACTTGTCATATCAATATGATCTAATAATCTCCTACCGTGTCTTGCATACACGGAATCATCATGTCCTAGCTCCTCTAATAGTCCTCTATGTCCGATTTCGAAGCAGCGTTGAGACGTCGAGAGAGAATACACAGTTATTCTGACAGGTTCTAGGATGGCGAAAAACGCAAAGCGGAGATCCTTTCGATACAGAACCGAAAAGGTCAACCTACCTTCTAGTGAGATATTCCAAAACTGCAGCGACGGTCTCAACCTAACACTCGGCAGTGTACATTATGACGAGTTCAATAAGCGCCTTGACGGTACATCCCCTACCATGAACTGGCGGCTGACCTGCAATGCTTGCTTATCAAACTTACAGAGTGGGTACCTGCGGAGCGTATCGACCTGTCCAAGGAGGTCGAATGGCCTGCCGCCGACAAGGGTGACAAGAAGAAGAGCACAGCGCCGGCTGTCAAATCGCAGAAACCCGAACCAAGCAAAGCCATCAAAAGTCTCAAGCGCCCACGGTCCGGCACTGGTACTTCACGCGCAACGCCTGAACCGACTTCCACAAACATCCAAAGCAAAGCTCCGCGGCCTTCCCAAGCTGGTGGCAAAGAAAACCAAGACACCGTGACGATCATATCCACTGAAGTAGTAGGCAGTCCGAGACCTGACGATGAGGAGATGGACCTCGTGGACGTTCAAGACGCCGCCGCCGCCGCCAAAGCTGCTCCACCAGAGATCTACTCTCGGGAAGATGAGATCGAGAAACTGCGCACATCAGGCTCCATGACGCAAAACCAAACGGAGATCTCACGTGTGCGCAACCTCAATCGAATACAAATGGGTCGCTACGAGATAGAACCGTGGTACTTCTCCCCGTACCCAATCGAATTCAGCGAAGTGGACATGGTGTACATTTGCGAGTTTTGCCTGGAATACTACGGTGCGTTCCGGCCGTTCGAGCGACATCGGCAGAAGTGCAAACTACTTCATCCGCCTGGGAATGAGATCTACCGGGATGAGCACGTAAGCTTCTTCGAGATAGATGGCAGGCGACAAAGGACGTGGTGTCGGAACCTGTGCCTCTTATCAAAACTCTTCCTCGACCACAAGACGCTCTACTACGATGTCGATCCCTTTCTCTTCTATGTCATGACGACGCGTGATGCCCATGGACATCATCTAGTGGGGTATTTCTCCAAGGAAAAGGAATCCGCTGAGGGTTACAACGTAGCGTGTATCCTTACGCTTCCTCAATTTCAACGCAAAGGTTACGGAAAGCTGCTAATTGCTTTCTCCTACGAGTTGAGCAAGATAGAGGGGAAGCTGGGTAGTCCGGAGAAGCCGCTCAGCGATCTTGGATTGTTGGGCTATAGAGCGTACTGGCAGGAGACCGTCGTGGACCTTCTGATGGGAGAAGGGAAGGATGGCATGGATGCGAGAAAGGAGGCTAGCATGGAAGACCTAAGCCAGGCGGCGGCGATGACGACGAATGATGTTATCCATACGTTGCAGAATCTGAACATGTTGAGGTATTCGGTAAGTCTAGGTCGCCCTCGTTACTTCCTCGTCTCCGTTCCAAAGATCCCATTGTCTGTGTCATTGGGGTCAAGTAAAGCACTGGTATAGCGGAGATTGCTGAGGAGTTCGTTCAACAGCACAAGGGCAACCACAGCCACATCATCGTCCTCTCGGATGCGATCATCGCGCAGAGGGAGAAGCAGAAGGACAAGGAGAGGATCAAGGGGAAGAGGAGCATAGATCCAAATTTGTTGAAGTGGAAACCACCCGTCTTCACCGCTTCGTCGCGGACATGGAATTGGTAGCCGTGCTGGGGGCTTTGGGAGTTTTTTCTTAGCGTGGCGTTTCGGACAGGTCGTTGAATTCAGTAGTGGCTTCTTCTAGAGATACCCCGTCTTTACGAGCGAAGGAGTTGAGCATGCGCCATGTTCTTGGGACACTAACGATTCTGGACATAGAAAGCGGGGATCATTAGTATTGGTTCTTCCCTTTTTCGATTGCCACTGTTTGTTCCATCAACTAATATGCAGTCACTTCAAATCAATGAGCTGAATAACTTTAAAAAACGGAATAAAATAAGATGGTAGAACGAAAGTAATACAAAACCCACAAAGTACTTCAAGCATTTTTCGTCCTAACTAGCAAAGAAACTTGGAAGAACAAAATTCACAGGAAACCAGAATATCTTGCTCGACGTTCCTGTCTTCAACCTTGAAGTGCCCTTGTAGTCGCCGCGCAGGTTTCTTCGGAGCTGTATGGACTGTTTAGGAAGAAAGCTCCCAGAGGTGTCACCCCTGCTGCGGCTCATGTAGCGGTTGAGCCCGCTTCTCCACCATCTCGCAGACCGTCCGAGCTGAATCATTAGAGTATTCAGTACCTGGTTTGAAGTAGTATCCCTTCGGGTCTACTTCTATACATTCTCCGGAGACATCACTGGATCCCAGAATGGACTCCATGGCATCAACAACGTGACTGATCGGGGTAAGGAGACCGTCTTCTTCAACCTTGTCGTAGAACGCGCTTGCTGAAATGTTTGTTCTTACCACGTGCGGGCACACGGCGTTTATTGTTATTTTCTCCTTTGGCAGGTACTTGCCGTAGGTCCTCACGAAACCAACTACACCACTGGAAAAGACATTAGTGAGACTGGACTGATTACTGACGCCCATGGACTTACTGCTTGGCGGTTGTATAGATGGGAAGCGTAGGTACGCAGTAGAAGCCACAGATAGAGGCCACGCATCCCACTGTTTTCACTAGGTTACTCAAAGAGCTTACAGGGCTTGCATCGAGACATGATACGACAATCGGGCGAGAATCAAGAGATCCCCGGAATCGTCTTACAATGGATTGCTTCACGATGGACAAGTACCAACCTTTACCACGGAAACCATACTTTGACGGCTCCTGTCGCCTGAACTGCTGCAACGCCAAGGCAATCGTATACAGCACGCCCGTCAAGTCGACATCCAGCACACTCAAGTCTGGCTTGACCCAGGTCTTGGAGTTCGGATCGTTGGGCAGCCACATCTTCTCACCGATCCCAGCGATCGGGAACACGTAATCGATACGACGGAACTCCTTGACCGCTTCATCGAAGACTTTGACTTGTTGATCCCAGTCGGTCACGTCTAGATGCGCGGATGAGGCTACTTTGCCATTTTTGTTGAGTTCGGCAGCGAGTGTCGAGGCACCTTGACTGTCGCGGTCTGTGATGAAAACCTTGGCACTTTCTCAGGTGGTAAGTGCTGCGCGTTGTAGACTGTGCAATGGCAAGGAGTTACAAACCCTCTGTTGATCAGCATTGATACACATGCCTTTCCGATACCACTGGCTCCTCCTGATTCACGGTGTTTTAGCAGGGGCTCTTCGGAGACGTGAGGTACTTACGCACCTGTTACGTAGGCAAAGTGACCTTCTAACGACATTTTTGCTGTTTAACTCTCCGCGAGACCAGAGCAATGGAGAAGACACCTACAGTTTTTCAAAGAAAATGAGCTGTACATTGCGTATTAATATGTTGTGTTAGGGAAGCAGAAGTGGGGTAACGGACAAACAGGCGGGGGAGAGACGCGTACGGATCTGGTTGTAAGCGGTCACACTCTATCCTTCGTGTTGGCTATACGAGCAGTCTGGGATAGCCAGAGGCTCCATTCCGCGTACATCTTTCACGGTCAACAAGGGCCTTCTTCAGGCAATTACGGATCCAGCGACTCAAAGCGGTCAACAGTTCGTCCGGGAATTCCACGCCCAACGACCCAAAGCGGTCAACAGTTCGTCCAGGAATTCCACGCCGTTCATAGGGAGGTCACATCCCGGGTGAAAAGCCACTGGATCCCACTCCACACTGGAATTCCCGGTGATGATCTAGTTAGGATAGCGCGACCAGCATGCCATGGCTAACTACCTATTAGATAAATACGATAGGAAGCAAAGGATAGCATCCAAGAAACAAAAGTGACGCAGATGGAGTTCAATAAGGCCGCTGCACGCTTCACGTGTGGTGCCCGCTCGACATTCCACATATACTAAGCTATATTCCTCACGTTATGCTTAGCCGTGTACAACCCGAACAGACAACCCAAGTACAATAGATGTCTACAACAAAACGAAACTAGGCGATTGACGTTTTCCTGCGGCTCCGACCCATCAACAACCCCACCTGCCTAACTATGGCATATAGCATTCAATTTCTCTTTTCCCGGTCCAATTCCGATTCTACTCCGTGTTCTGCGCCTTTGTGTCGCCCTTGATCAGACCTGGATCTTGGAGTATGCCCTCGGCTTCTAACCTCCTTCGTGCTTCTTCGAGGGCCCAGGTTTGTATGCTGTGTAGAGGAGATGTTAGCGATTCCCTTCAGAGAGCTCCTAGGACTTCCACTCCTGTTTGCAATCCCAGAGACTTCTGATCTATTGAGGGTCTCCAGTTTGGGTCGTGCTCGACATTTCATGCACAGCCCGGTTTGACGGCTGAGGTCGCTCTTCCCTGGACCTTCTGCATTGCTTCTTTTCCTCCTTGCCATCCCAATATCCATCAGAGCTCGCAACGATCCTCCACCATGCTCCTCATGAACCGTCTCCGCATCCGCCATATCGCGCTGCGACCACCATGACCTCTTCCCCAATATGATCCGACCAATTCAACCCAGGAGCAGTTTACAATCTCACCTAGTATCAGGCTTAAAAGCGTACCCTACAGCCCCCAGCGCCAAACTCCCAAAGAACCCCCACACCCATATTCTCTCCCACCCCTCCGGTTCCTTTTTCTCGCCCGGCGGCACACCCCATAGCCACCCAGCCGGTGGGTCGTAGTGTTCCTCGTGCGCGTGCTCTGCTGCATTGAGGGGTGCGGTCGTGCTCAGGGTTTGCCGGTGGGATAATGCTGTTGGCGCAATGCGGGCGGTACTGGCTCGTGTGATTGGGGAGGCGGTGCTGCGAAGGATCCGTGACGTTGTTAAGGCTCGTATCAGCGGCATTGTTGGTGTAGGTCGGGTGGGGATTAAGACGGGAGAGGAGTGGAGAGGCAGGATTGGAGGGTCGTTGCGTTGCGCTGAGGTGGAAGCGACGCTCGGCGATTGAGGTGAGGTGAGGTCAAGCGGAAGCTTGGATGACTAAGCGCGTGGTTTGGCGGGAATCTGTGCCAGACCAACGACTTTCCTCAGTGTGAGAACTGCGTAGTCAATTGTGTGTGCTGCGTCGGGCAATTTTTTAAACTGTTTGATCACGCTACTGTACTCTAGTCATATTCTGACGCACTCTCTGGAGCAATACATTCTTCAGTTAGGATGGTTGATGCGTATGGACACGAGTTGCCTTGATTCATAAAAAGGTCTATCTACATAATTGCCATGACAATCCCCTCCCGAATAATGTACTATGGTATCAATGTAACTCTGAGCGTAAACGTAGGTATAAATAACCTCCCAGTGTACTCCGGAGACCGGCCGCCGTCGAAAGCTGAGACGAAACTCTCATCTTAAACAACCCCAACGCCACGGCCCCTAGGCGGGTCCACTGAAAGTCATGTCCAATATAACTAGAGTAGTATGTACTCCAGTCGGTTGCTATCGTCTGGACCTCCGCTCATACCGTGTCCTTCTGTCGGAATCTGAACTGCCTGTGGAATCATTAGCCTCGTGCCAAGGATGGCCCCAGAATGTATACTTACTGGTTCCAGTATAATAGCTGCTGTCGTAAGAACTGCCCGAATATTCGCTCTTTTCATCCCGCCTCCTGTCGTATGCCCTTTTCAATCCCAAGGCGGCGGCCAATCCACCCAATCCCAGGCCCACCGCCGTGAGCCCACCAAGCCCACCGCCATCCTTCTTCGGCGGTGGCCTTTCAACTCGTGCGGGTCGATCATCTCCGTACCACCTGCGTCCACCGGCCGCGGCACCGCCAGATGTCCGGCGTCGCTCGTATATCACTTCCTCTTCCCTTGTGCGTCTTCGCCTGTCCCCATCGCCTCCAAAGACTCCAGCGATAGCATCCCATGCCGCTCTGAAGCATAGACAGAGTATAAGTAGAATCAAAAGGATAATACCGGCGATGACGCCAATGACTATCCCTGCTATTGCTCCACCACTGAGTCCGCCGGAATTGTTGGCTTGTGTTGTTGTCAGGGTAACATTCGCTCCGGTTGCTACTGGTGCTACGAACGGGACCGTAGTGGTTGCGGAGGCAGTCGCTGTGACGACCACGACGGCGGAAGAGGTTGGTCGGAGGGGCGCGGAATAAGTGGAGTACTGCTGAGTTGTGGAGTAGTAGATCACTGAACTTTGTCCGCCGTACTGGGCGCATTTTCCAGGAGTCAAGCAGTATTGGTCGCTGGCGCAACATACTGGTCCGCAGGGACAGTTACAAGCTGTTGTAGAAACGGGCACATATTCGGTAGTCGTTGCTTGAACTGTTGCGACTCCCACGAACGAGCTATACACCTTGGTCATCGTCTGTAGGTTCGTCTCGACGTAGGTGCTTGTGTAGTACTGCCAATATCCGCCCGCCACCGCTGCAGTCGCTGATCCGTAGCCGCATTGTGCCTGGCTGGAGGAGTCGGTGAAGCAGTACTCGGTCGTGGCACAGCATAACTGGCTCTGCCAGCCACACATGTTACCACATCTCTTCTCAAGCCGGGTGTCATTTTGGCCTTGGATGAGTTCGGCTGCTAGAGGATAGGGGATCGCTGTTGCCGGGTTAGTCGAGACAAGAAGGACGGCGAGAGTCGAGAGGATGAGTGGTCGAGGGTGGGGGAGCTGCATCTTAGGCGATGCTGCCCGAGGAATGAGGATGCAACCAGTCCAATGGTCTAATCCGGAATGCTGGAGTGCGGAGTCACAGTGTATTTGTACTTCAACCGAGATGTCTGCTTCCACTGGACGAGTTCTCACTTCCTTCTCTTAACGATTGTTATGTTGCGATGCACCGGAATGGATTATATTTCAGCGAGTGCAAAATGACAAAGAATGAAGATGCAGTGCGAAAGAGAGTGGTAAGAGACTCAATGCATGCGCAATGGTTTATCGTAGTCGAAATTGCGGTTCCAGCCTCTCCCCAACCCCCTCGTCTGTCAGTGCGCCGGCATCCTGCGACACCACCGACTAACGAAAGGATGTGCAGATGATATTGCCAAGCACGTAACAATTGATCCTAGTATTCGAACAATTGACCTGGAATGTCGGATCCTTATAACGAGGGCATCTGTTCAGAAGCTGGTTGCTGTGCGCAAAGAGCGGGGGACGACGGAGCTAGGTACGAAGTTACCTCTATGTACTCTGTACTCAGGGCACCGTTTCAGATCCCCCCCGCGCCGTGCCGGCCCTCGACACATCACCATACGAGAAAACGTCATCAGCCCCTCCCTACATTGTGACACTACGGAGGGACTTCCGTAACGATAGACGCCAGTCCTGAAGTAACCAATTGTGTATCCTTGATTGTCGTTGGGCACAGAGCCTGGAACTCTCTCTTTGCTAAATCGAGGTGCTGGAACATATTCTGGGTCGCAGATGGCAGTCATACTCACATAAGCCTGCCTTAAATCGCTTAACATTCAACGATTCAGAATCCAGGATACGATAATCCAATCCATGCACCCTGTCATTCTCGTAAGGACGGGTTTGGCCGTGGCACGTCCTCCGGTTAGCTTGCGAGCTGGATCGCAACATCAGATCCTTTTCAGCGGCTCTACGTCCTTTGGACAACGCCGCTAAGTATTTCTCAATCACCTATACAACCCACGGAGCTTGTGGCCCAGACCCTGGAAAGGACAGTGGGTTACTATCTCAACCAAACATTTGGGTTGGGACAGATAAAGTCTTTGCGTCGACCCTTCAAGCGTCTCAAAAATATGGAAAGGCGTACCACGTCTTCGAGTAAAGCCCAGTCTATAACGTTGCGTACAACCTGCAAACTTAACCGACCTCTTCTAGACATGTGTAGTCAAACTACTGCAGATATTGCTGCCGCCTGTTCAGCGGTACAATCAAGAAAATGTTCTTGTTAATAACGCTCCTGGATGATTGTACTTACAGTTCCGTTAATGAAGAATTGAAGAGATTTAATCTTGTCAAATTCGTGGCAAGGTGCCGCTTTTGTTCATCACAAAAATCAAACGCTGCGCTCGCCTGTGCGCAAATTAACTCAACAGCTCAACCACTTCCCTGTCAGGAAAATCTACCTAAACCCACTCTTTTGCAATAGATTTCTATGGATCAGAGACGTTATTCGGGTCTGGTCGAGATGGTAAGTTTCGCTTGGAGACACAACCTGGTATCAGCGGGAAGCTCAACGTACGACATGCACGTCTTAGGTATAATCCCATACATATGTCTCCCTCGTCTCAGAGTACTTCATCTTCCCTACCTGTATCGCCGCTTTCCGTTAGAATTCACTGTACGTTGTCATACCTCGGGCTGTCGTTGCAGTTATAAGCTCGCTGTATCCTGATATCAGTTATTCAAATCGTGGACTTGTCCGCCAACATGCTGCTTCCACTCTCAAAGGCTATTCCTCTTCTTTTCACCATTCTCCTTAGCTCCTTTCCTCTCGGATGGGCACAGCAACATGCTGGTTCAGTCATCCCGCATTCCTTACAGAGCCTCCCCGGCTCTGAAGTCGCCTTTTTCAAAATTCAGAAGGGTGGCAAGCCTAGCACGGCGATCAACTACATATCATTGGATAGCAGTGCTGGCCGCTTACCGGAGAAAAAGGTCAAGCGTGTCGTCGTTGTTGTGCATGGACATAATCGAGACCCAGGTATGTGCTAATTGGCATTATGAATAACGGACTGTTTCTTATGAATGGTATAGCGACGTATATGTCAGACACGCTGTCTGCACTTGCAGCGGTCAAGAATCGTCCAGATGTCAATTTCGAGTCCGTGCAGATCGTCTGCCCGTACTTTCCCAACCAAGCCGACAAGGGGCTCGCTTACCCGTGGACCGACGGTATTGGTTCTACTTCCGATGTGCTCGTTTGGAGGGGCTCCCAATGGGCCAATGGCGCCGACAGTCTGTATCCGTCGAATACCGTGTCTTCGTACGACGTGCTCGACGAGATGATTAAGTACTACGGCGATAAAAACCGGTTTCCAAGTTTGACACAGATCGTCATCGCCGGTCACTCCCTAGGAGCTCAAACTGTCCAACGCTATGCAGCCGTAGGGGAACTGCTTTCGATCGACGTGCCTATCACGTACTGGGTGGGAAACCCGAACAGTCTTCTCTGGTTCTCAGAGGAACGACCCGTCGACCCAACCGCATGTCCAGGATATGACAATTGGCGAAACGGGCTATCGAACTACAACAATACATATGGAGCGGCTCTTGTGAAGAGCGGCAGGCAAAATGTACTGGGGCGCTACACATCCCGTGAGATTGCTTATGCGCGAGGCATACGAGATTTTGGAGACGACTCTACTGGCTGCAGTCCCCCGACTACAGGTGACAACCGGAATGAGCGCTTCTTCAACTTTGTAAAGGCGTTTCGGCCCACGTGTGAACCAGGAGGACTCTGCGATACAGTCGACCTCGTCGACTGTAATCACGATGGTGCTTGTATGTTCCAATCATCTGCTGGCATTGCCCGCCTGTTCCTGGACAGATTCACTCGCAGCGATTCGAAGGCATATGATTTCGGATACCCTCGATTATCAGATCACGATGACCCATTCCCAGATCCCCATCTCAAGGGGACGTCCAAGCCGAGCAACAACAAAGTATACGCCGGAAAGATGACTTATGCAGGGTGCTACGTCGATTCCCCAGCTAGATCGCTTGCTTATCTGGCATATGACGGAACCAATAACACCGTTGAGCTCTGCACGTCGACTTGCAACAACCTTGGCTACCCAATCGCAGGGCTCGAGTTCAACACCCAGTGCTTCTGCGGCAAATACCTGAGCATGACCGCAACGAAAGCTGTCGAAAATGGTTGTAACGCACCTTGTGCGGGCGACAACTCACAAATCTGTGGCGGAGGAAGACGCCTTTCCGTATACTCGAACGGCGACCCAGCGTCTTACAAAGCTCCTTCCAGTCCACAAACCATAGGCTCATACCACCTGCAAGGATGCTATATGGAAGCCACCACTGGCCGCGCCCTTGCCGACAACACAACTGCCGGCCCAACCATGACCTTGAACAACTGCGCGAAGTTCTGTGACGGCTACGATTATTTCGGCACAGAATTCGGTGACCAATGCTATTGCGGGTACAAGTTCACCGGCGACAAGACCAGCGCGGCGCTCTCCGAGTGTGCCGTGCCATGCGCAGGGGATTCCAACCAACTTTGTGGAGGCGGCAATAGAATAACGCTCTACAAGCTTCGCTCAGGCGAGACGTCCTTTCATGACACCATCAAGGTCGTTAGAGCCGTCGTGACCGTCACGCCCTCATCCAGCGGTGCGAAAGAGAGCAGCACTGCCATAAAACATGGTTTTGGTGACTCCCCCAATCTCGCCGCCTTGCTTGCTCAGCCCAAAGTCGTTCCTTTTCCTTTCGGGCTGAATAGTACGTCCGCATCAGTTGCGCTGTCGAGGGTAGGTGTTGTCTGATGGGCGGCGAGTTCGTAGTAGGTCTGATGGTTTTACGAGGAAAGCATAAGACAATGTTTCGTGTGAATTACAAAAACAGGATATTAGCATGAGTGTACAGGAGGGCTAAGTAATAACCAGCCGAGTAATGATGTCGTTTCTAAGGCTTGTTTCTCTACATTCCAATATTGTACCGGGAAAGATTGTGCATGGCACTGGAGTCTCATAAGTGTAACCTGTGGGTGTTTAGTACGCCGTTCCCACTCTCTCTGATCTGCTAGGTGCGCTTGTCAGTGCCAGGCAAGGCATCATGTTTATACCGGGACACTTGGGAAACCTTACCTGTATTAACATCTCAGGCAGGCCCCGTACAGCTAGTTCCTCTAATGACAGAACGAATTACCCAACCTGAAGCATCTCGCTGACAACCTCATATACCTTCTATCTCTACTTCGTCACGAGGAGAAAAGCCTCTAAATTCCTCCCTCGCCCTCCTGTCCTGTATGTCCGCAAGTTACGATGCCCTTGCCTGTGCCGTCCTTTCGCGGCAAACGTTGCACCACTGCAATGACCCTAGTTCGAATTCATCCTCTTGATATCGCAATGTAGATTTGCGCTGATATCTATTAAATCCTTGTTCCAGCAACATGCTCATAAGACTTGCAGTCAGAACCTCATGTGTTAAGGCTGCGCTCGACGTCTGTCCTCAGTAAGCTAACCACTAGTGTGGCACAACAGGAGACATTTCGTCAATTCTTTGATCTGAGAAGGACTATGCATGCCCACAGGTTTCGAGTCTCGCCCGTTCCCTTACTTGTAGCTTTTAGGATCACAAGACACGCTGCGTTGCTGAAAGCGAACGTAGAATCCTCTCCACATTACTTTGCCGGACAGTGATCACACAAGGAGGAGTTGGCTAGTAATGGACGAGGAGACAAGGCTCTCGTTTTGTTGTGTACTTATTCTCGTTACTGTACGGTGAACCTTTGGCTTCATACGTCCGCTGTCCCCCAAATTACCATCGTCTCGCCCGACTCAGTATCTCTGTAAGTATTCACAAACCTTTCATCGCCGACACTGCCTGAGGAAGCTAACGATCAAAAACTCGTAACGTGAGGTGCATAAACTCACAGATACTTGAAGGCATGATCTATAGTATGTGAGCCGGGCATGATACGCTAGGGCAGACGCCTCACCACTCAATTTAAGGCATGGTTAACAGTAATCACCTCTACCAGAGGCCTACCAACTCAATTTTGGCCAAAAACACCCGCCCTTGTTTTCTCACGCCGGGGTTGCCAACATACGCCGTTCAGCTGGCGCCAAAACCCTCAACGCCAGCGCCATGCATTACAATGGAAAGGTTTGTGGTTACATTCAATACATTTCAAGAACTGAACCCGCGCACCTACGTTCAATCCAGGGTATCATCGCCGTCTTCCACCATCGCGGCTTTGCCTTTCCCTTTGTCCCTTGCGGACGGCGCTGACTCCGCCGACCCGTTGAGTCTCACCTCCGCTTCTAAACCACTGGACTTGTTTAACAGCCCCACTGACGGTTCCGCAATTACAGGTGGTGCTGCGCCAACTTGACCGCTCGGTTCGGATGTTGGACTGGGTTCAGCATTCCAATCCGGTAGCATATTAGACGAAGGGGTAGGTGGTTGTGGCGGATGAGAGGTAGGAGTAGGTGAATAAACAGTGGGCGCGTGAGCGGGCCGTAAAGCATCACCAAAGGCTGAGGAAGCTGTTTGAGGCGGGACGACTGGGACGGGGTTTCCTGAAGGATATGTTTGGACATGTGCGCCCCCTGTCATGCCATCGGGAAAGCCGGGGTATCCATTTATTGTAGCACCGAGCGGCGCAGTATCCGGTCCAGGTATACTATTATATTGGCCTGAGACCGTGTTTGTCGTATCGATGCTCGAATAGTGCATAGCAGACTGATCCAGTGGTGCAGCCGGGGTAGCTGCGGATGCAGGCATCGCATTATACCCCGGCATTTGCTCGTTGGTAGATGGAGGACGATTGAGAGGCTGTGACCGCAGCGGTTGCAGAGGTAATACGGTCCAGCCCTCCGGAAGCGTCATCCCTGATGGCAGGGAAGGATGACCGGCCTCCAGTGGTAGATGTTGCGGATGTGGTCCGTAGGCTTGCGGTCTCTGCGGCATTGTCGACGCGTATCCACGAGTTTGCACGAACCGGTTTTGATTTGGCCGCGCTGACCTTAGTCTTTCTAGCTCAGCTTGAAGAGCACGAACGTGAACAAGTTGACCGTGTGCCAAGTGCAAATTATTGATTTCCTGAGTGATTTGCGACTCAAGTCGCATCAATCGATACTGGACGTCAAAGTCTGTCCGGAAGCCGCGGTTTTCAGCAGCCGTACCGATGTTGGTGGCGCCAGCTCGGGCTTCTTGCCCATCTTGGTCTTGTGGTTCCGGTGGTTGTCGCGGATGCTGGTTTTGCTGCTGCCCAACCAACGCACGGTCGTCGTTGCCACCAAGAATCAAGTGTAGTCTACCAAAGTTGTACACCCGTCGTTGATTCTGGTTGCGAGGATTGAACAATCCTGCGGCGCCGTGCAATTGATTTTGGTTCGGTAGTCCTGGCTGGCCTTGTTGGTTCGCCGTAGTAGATAGAGTGGTTGGGACCAAGACGGATCGTCTACAAGTCGGACACACTTGTTGCCGCTCAAGCCAACTTCTTAAACAGCCGAAATGCAAAATGTGTCCGCACGGCAGCTTCTTTGGTCGTAAGCGCTGGTCCGAGGTTTGGTGTGGTTGAGGAGCTGGCCCCTCCGGAGCCACAGGTTGTGGGTGATGTTCTTGCCAAGGACGCATTTCTTCCCGACATATGATGCAAGTGCTTTCCCTTTCCAATTCCTCACGCGTCGCATCTGGGTATCGAGCATTCATGTCTCGTGTGGCGTTCCGGTACTTGACGAAGTCATTGATTCTCTTCACGAAATTCCGCATCGTCAGGTATACGTCCCGCAATATGTGAAGAGGCAAGCCATGGAAAGTGACAAGCATGACGAAGAAGGCCATGTAGATAATCAGTTTGAAAAGGTCTAAAGCGATGTAAGCTTAGCGGGAAAAACCTTTCAAGGAGTAAATTACCTGTAACTAAGTCGAGATAGAATATCCAACGTCCTTTCTCTTCCCACCCAGGCACATCAATCTCATTCTCGTCGATGCTATCCTCTGTAGCAATATTGGCCACGGATTGATTGGCGCCCTGTGGAGCTGCCTCCCGTTCTACTGCCTCCCTCGCTGCCCGTAACTCTGCTTTCCTTTGCGCCACCCTAACCTGCGTCTGCTGTTTGACGATTCTCCGTTCCCATCCATATAGAGCATAACGAACAGATGACGACACCGAGCAGATTGTGAGGATTGCAAACTCGAAGGCGAACATGACCATCATCCCAGGCCGAGCTTGGTCCAGAACAGTATGTAAGGCATACCGAAGCATGAGGTAGTCGAAGCATAGGGAGACCAGGAGTGACGAAATCAGCCGGATATGGAAGAGTTTAGGGTTGGCCGGAGGTTGTTGTTCGAGAATCTCTATCCTTCCTTCGCCAATCCAACCCCAGACTTTTGCAGCAATCAAGCTGACGAGCATAACGAGGAACCAAGCTCCAAACTCTTCCCTAAAGACGGTCATTGCTAACAGCGTCTCCAACACAGCAAACCAGCCTTTGTCATAGAGTTGTTCCACTTCGATGGGGCGAAGCCGTCCATAGAACAGTCGTTGTAATCCGTACATGAAACAGCCAAACGCCATGACGCCAAAGTTTGCTAGTATCTAGGGAGCGAAAGATCAGCAACCCAGAAGAGCCAGGATGATATGGTGGGTACGAACCATAAGGCAGGCATTGCTTTGTGAAAGATATACCGTTGCTGAATAGAAGTTGGGGCGCTCGTGGAAGGCTTTGAGCACAACGCCTATCGCCAGGGCGGTAGAGGGCTATAAAACACAATGCATTAGTATACAAACTTAGAAACATTCTCTACCATGCCCTAATCTTATTTGGCTTACCCCGGCGTAAGCGGCAATCCTCATGTTGCGCGGATGGGTCGAATAAATATGGATGCTTAAGGGGATGGAGGGAGGGAGACAGGGACTTGAAACCCTGATAAGGCCTCCATCAGTATTTGGGAGCAGTCGCGATGGCAAGCGCTCTTGATGGTTGTTTAAGCAAGAGCTGACAACTGAACACGTTCGCCATGCTCGCCGCCTTCCGATGCAACACGATAGGGCTGAGACTACTTTTGGCTTGATCACGTGCTTCGCGGCTACTTAGCGACGTCACAGCGGGCTCCTCCACGTTCCGCTCCATATGCGGAGTACCCCAGAGCCGTCTCTTAGGTAGGAATCGCTCTCCAAAGTATGTGAGTACTGAAGGCAAGCATCTAAAGGTCCATCGAAAACGTCTTCCTCAAGGGGTTAGCCCCCAACACGAACCTGGCCGTAAGTTAGCTTTGCCCTGCCCTTTCGGCCTGCCTGTGCGTGCTATACTCACCAACTAAACTCTTGGCTGGCGGACGCATCGTGATATTGCAGGTACCAGCGTGCGGGGAAGCTGGGATCAGGCAGCATAACGTCTCTTCTTCCTGGTAAATACAGCTGCACCATCATGCTATCTGCCCAGGACAGCCAAGGGGCTACTTCGGTGCAATTCATTCATGGCGTTCGTTGTCGTTGTCTTTGTGGTACTTAAGCTTGCGCTTCTCCTGACTCGGAGCTTGAAACCTACGTTTACTTTCGCTGAAAACCCCAGCGTTGCGCAAGCAATGTACATATAAGCAACAGTTCAAAATGATATCATTGATCCTTCCTGTTGTTTCTCTTTTCTGTTCTGGTGCTTCGGCTCAAAGCGCTGCCACTACTAGCACAGGCGTTGGTCCAGGAACAACCCAAGTTACCGGCAGCGCAACGTATGTCGAACCTACAGTGCCTACCGGAACCCCTATCCCCGGCAATTACACTGGAGGTAGGTCGCCGATGTGTATTTGAGGCCCGGTGGAGTATTGCTAAGGACCACTGAAGGACTTCGCCCTCAAATTCATTTTTCGCCGCCGCAAGACTTTATGAATGATCCCAATGGCCTCTTTGTCGATGCAAACGGGACATGGCATATGTACTATCAATGTAAGCAATTCCTGACAACTTATCATGCGCTTCAGAACGCTAAGAGGAAGAGATAATCCTACCAGCACAGAGCCTGGAAATCAACACTGGGGCCATGCAACAAGCCAAGATCTGTATCATTGGGTCAATCAGCCCATTGCTATTTTTCCTTACTCATCGACCGAGTTCATCTACTCTGGATCTGCTGTTGTTGACGTGAATAACACTTCCGGATTCTTCCCGAACCAAGACAACGGAGTAGTCGCTATATACACCGTTGCAGTTTATACGGATCGGCCGGGTCCACAGACTCAACATATCTCTTACTCCCATGATGGAGGCTTTACCTTCACTAGATATGCAGGCAATCCTGTCCTTTCGAGTGGCAACTCCTCCCAATTCCGCGACCCGAAGGTAATTTGGTACGAGGACCATTGGGTTATGGTTGTAGCCTATGCGCAAGAGTTCGCCGTTGGGATATTCACGTCTCCAAATCTCAGGGAGTGGACGCACGCATCGAACTTCTCTTACCACGGTTTGCTCGGCTATCAATATGAATGTCCGAACCTGGTCAGTATCCCGGTCGAAGGCACCAATGAGATCATGTATCTGATGCAGATTTCTATCAATCCTGGGGCGCCGTTGGGCGGTTCTATCGCACAGTACTTCCCAGGTTACTTCAACGGCACCCATTTCACGGCAGTTGACGCCGTGGCTCGCGTCGCAGATTTCGCAAAGGACAATTACGCCGGGCAATTCTTCTATGGTATTCCGGATGGCCAGAACCAGGTCTCGATTGCATGGGCAAGCAACTGGCAGTACACTTCTCTTGTGCCGACTGGAACACTTGAGGGGTGGCGCAGCTCCATGACCCTTCCAAGGGTCAACTATCTTACCAACATCACACGCGTGGGTTGGGACTTGGTCAGCATTCCCTACGACATGTCACCGGTGATGGGAAGTACGCTAGCTTCGAACAACTCGCTGGGGAACGGTTCTGTCCTTGTCGACTACAGCAACGTTGCGTCCAATGCGGTCCGGTTTTCGGTCAATGTTACCGACATTCTTGAAACAACTTCTGGAACGCTAAACTTCACATTTTCTTCGCCTGTCACTGGGGAGTATCTCCAAGGAGGTTTCTTCTTTGGGGGTGACGCACCTTTCTTCATCAACCGTGGAGGCGTCCGCGGTTTCGACAATGTCTTCTTCACGGATAAATTCTCGACGAGCTACCCGTATCCGTACAATAATGGCAGTTTCCAGCTTGACGTTGTGTTCGACAGGTCGATTATGGAAGTATTCATTGGCAATGGAGAGCGAAGTGGAACGACCATCTTTTTCCCTGAACAGCCACTTACACAGTTGAGCATGAAGTCCAGCGGTATGAGTCCAGGTGTGGGTGTGAGCGTCGAAGTTGTAGGCTTGGAGAGCGCCTGGGCTGTATACGAAAACGAACAGGGAATGGTCTATGGTAATGTGACTGGAACAGGAATGGGAACAGGAAGCGGAACTAGCAGTGGAAGTTCAGGCGCAACTGACAGTGGGAGTGGAAGTGCAACTGGTACTGCAACTGGCGGTGGTAGTGCGGGTGCAACTAGTACTGGGGGCGGAGGTACAACCGGAACAGCGAGTGGAAGTGGGAGCGCAACCGGAGGAGCGTCGAACTCTGGCTCTTCGACCGGCGGAGCGTCTTACTCAGGTACAGGATCGGTCACCAGCCCAACTGCCGCATCTTGCAATTCTGCCTCCTATGGTGGAGCATACACCAGAAGTTGTGCTGGCGGCACTGGTATGACACCTGGTGGTTCTGGTAGCGGCATGGGGTCTCTGACTGGCTACGGAAGCACCCCTACAGACTCGAGCACTGCGATGGCAAAGAGATACATGGAGTATGAACCGCAGTTCTGAAAGTCCAGAGCTGTGGATTCAATGAGTTGCAAAGAACACCTGGAGAGTATACGAGAGTTTTGTATAAACCCAATGGGTACTACCGCCAAGCTTATCCAATCAGTTCTAGCTGGTGGATCTGGGCAGAATTTCATAGATTTAATACTGAGGCGAGAGTCTTGCGTTAATGCTCAGAGAGAATGGAATTAGGTGCGACAGTCTCGGGCTCTTGGATTGATCTCTTCTGGCATGCAATTCCTTAATATCAAAGGGGTCGCCTTCAGCTAGAGACAGCGCGAATGACTCCGTGGTCACGATTCTTACGGGGTAAAGAGGTTGTTCAAAGACGGTACTTGCTCGCTTGGTTTGCCCATGGCATCTTCATCTGCTCTTCACCGATACATCAAACTTCTGTGGCGAGGCATAAGTATGGAGCAGAGAATTGAGTTTTTGGCATTTGCACCAATCAGAAAGAGTCGGAGACTAGATGCCGGCCGGAGCACATGTGGAGATCCCCGTCCGCAGGGTACCACCCCCGCCGACAGCCAGATTGATGGTTTGGAGATCCAGCAGCTAACCACGTAACTCTCGTGCATAACCAATTCTTTTATCAGTACTCTTCACCCACGTACATCTCTTACTTGCCCTCCGGTCCTACAACATAGGCAACACTGCCCTCATTCTTAGTCTAAAATCTACGGCACGCCAACGTCGCAACAAGCTTGGTCCTCCTCCTTCGACAACTTACTCGTTGCAGCAACAATACCGGCCCTGACAAGGCTGAGAGCTATCCAACGATTTCTTCCCAGCAAGGGTCACGACAGAATTGAGCAGGGTTGCACGAAGAGCACATAATGATGTCTGCACAGCAGACTGGGCAATCCGCAATCCGACCCCATGGACAACAAACGCCCCAGATACAGCCTTGTCGATACAAGACGGGCAAGACGTTAGGCGCTGGCTCCTACTCCGTTGTTAAAGAGTGTGTACATATTGAGACCGGGAGATACTATGCGGCCAAGGTTATAAACAAACGATTGATGGCGGGTAGGGAACATATGGTGCGGATATCCTAGCATTTGCGGCAGGGGAATATGAATACTTACTGCCAATATGTATAGGTCCGTAATGAGATTGCGGTATTGAAGAGAGTGTCAATGGGCCATCAGAACATATTGACACTGGTGGACTACTTTGAAACTATGAACAACCGTATGGTTCATGTTCTGCCCTAATCGCATCAAAGGCACTGCTGAATATAGATCTTCAGTCTACCTAGTGACTGATCTTGCCCTTGGTGGTGAGCTCTTCGACCGCATCTGCCGTAAAGGCTCTTACTATGAGTCCGACGCGGCCGAACTAATACGCGCCACACTCTCCGCTGTCGCATACTTACACGATCATGGCATCGTGCACCGTGATCTTAAACCAGAGAACTTACTCTTTCGAACACCTGAGGATAACGCCGATTTACTGATTGCCGACTTTGGTTTGTCCAGGATAATGGACGAAGAGCAGTTTCATGTGCTTACGACGACATGCGGAACGCCAGGTTACATGGCGCCGGAGATCTTCAAGAAAAGCGGACACGGCAAACCAGTGTATGTGCCATCCCACGCTTCGTCTGTTACACTCGACTGTCCTGATGTCGACATACTGACCCGATTCACTCCAGCGACGTGTGGGCAATTGGCGTGATTACCTATTTCCTCCTCTGTGGCTACACCCCTTTCGACCGAGACTCTAATCTCGAAGAAATGCAAGCAATCCTCGTTGCCGACTACTCATTTACACCAATTGAGTATTGGCGCGGCGTCTCCCAAAGCGCGCGAGAATTCATAAGACGCTGTCTCACTATCGATCCCACACTCCGCATGACCACACATGAAGCTCTCTCACACCCCTGGATTGCCGACGACGAAGAAACCACTGCAAGGAAGAAGGCGCTAAGGGGGAAGGCTGGAGGTGAAGAAGATCTATTGCCGACGGTGAAGAAGAACTTCAATGCCAGGAGGACACTGCATGCAGCGATTGATACAATACGGGCTATAAATCAACTTAGGGCTGGTGGTGCTGCAGGCATGATGGATGGCGCCGCAAGCAGGGATCCACAAAGGTTGGACAGGAGAGCAGGAGGCGGAATGATGGAGAGGATGACCGGCATACAGAAAACGTCAGTCGTGGACGGGCTACAGGATCCCAGAGGAAATGCGAGAGGGCAGACGGAAGAACAAATCCGGGAGCAGCAGAGAAGGATTATACAGGCCCAGCAAGGGATGTGGGGACAGCGGTAGCGGCTCTAATCCCTTAACTTCCATGGTGCCGCGCTCAGGTGTTGTACATCGCTTTCCAGATCCGCAGGCGGAGCGAGCGTATGGGCATTATTGGCGATTTTCTTTTGGATATACCTTAGCGTTGTTAACATGGCTTCGCATGCCCAGGGCAGAGCTTTCGTTGAGATGCAATAAATGCATGATGTCACATAGAAGTTCCGGCTTTAAAGAGATCATTTGTGCGAGCACATGTTCTACAGCTGAGGAAGGGGAGGATGGTGCAGTGCAGCAGCACATAATTAGATTATTCACGGGAGCTAGAAATATGGACAGTGCTAGACTCGACTCGGAAAACAATCAAAGATCTTAGTCAGAAGCTAGGCGCCGCACGCACTCCTCGCTTTTGGTGCCCTGCAGAGATATGTATAAGAGTTCTTTCATTTGTGAGCTAGTAGAGTAGTAAGTTGATGGTTTCGCAAGAATCAGTGTATCCGAGGCCAGAACCTCTACAACGCAACGCGTTGTAGAGGTCCACACCTGAACGCAAATCATAGCCCAACGCCAATATCTTCCAATTCCTTGATAGATTTAGCTGTATATATATTAAATGAGTAAGAATAATTACTATTTAGTTGAGGAGAGGATAGAGGAGGCCTTACAGACCCTACAGAGCCAGCAGCACGCGAAAATCACGGCTGTTACACGCGAATTCAATGTCCCTTATTACCGACTCCGGGCAAGATTCCATGGCCGTCCGTCAAAGATTCAACAACTAGGTAATGGTAGGCGTCTAGACGAATTCCAGGAGAAGGCGCTCTGTTAGTATATTGATAACTACGATAGGATTGGACTGTCAGCGACGTAATCCATAATCGCCAACGCTGCAAATTCAATCCTTCGTATTGAACGAACCGATACCGATACCAACCCCCCACCCGTTAGCAAGATGTAGGTTCAGCGATTCCTCGAGCGACACCTAGAGTATAGCAAAATTAAGTAGAAGCTAATAGATTTAAAGTGGAAGCAGGCATATTCAAGAGAGACTATAGAAGCATAGTTTAGGGAATACAATAGGAAGCGCCAGCGGCTTAATATTTAGGATAGCGATATCTGGAACATGGATGAGACAGGCTTCTCAATTAGTGTTAGCAAAGAGTAATAGGTTATTACACGTAATAGCAAGAAGCGGAGCTGGATTCCTACAGACGGTAATAGGGATTATATTACTTCGGTTGAAACGATTAGTGCTAGAGGCCATACTATACCACCGCTAGTAATCCTAGCAGGCGTCTACTTTCTATAGGCGTATTTTTAAGATAACAACCTCCTAAATAACTACCTAATAGGACGCTCTGCTGCTAGCTATATAAATAATAAACTCGTAATCGACTGGATTAAGCACTTTGAAACCTATAGTGCTAAGGTCTAAAAGGGTGTATACTGGATGCTTATATTCGACAATCTTTAGAGCTATATCACACGCGAATTTATTTAGTACTACGAAGATTATAAGATCATCCCATTTATTCTACCACAACACACATCACATATTATATAACCGCTCGACGTTGTTATATTCCAGCCGTTTAAGCATTAGCACTCCGCTGCGATCGATAAAGCGACCCGTACAGGCTGTACGGATTTTAACAAGCGGGAATTCCTCGCTGCGTTTAAAATAATACGGTAGTAGACGTTCAAAATAAGTACAATTCAATTAGCATTCAAAAAGTTAGGGCTTATTCCATTTAATCTAGATGTTGTACTAAATAAGCTACGCAAATTCAGTCCTAAAAAGACCCCCCTAGGTTACCTAAGAAGACTTACTAGTAAACACCTAAGAATAGGAAGTAATTACGAAAGTAGGCACGGGAGATTCTAGATTACTTTAGGCTAGAAGGTGATCTTAGTAAGTTTATAAATGGTGCTACAGTACTATCCTATCTAGGGGAATTTATAGAGAAGAGGCTAGTTGAAGTTACTATAGAAGTAACAGCTAGAAATAAGCGATAAGCACATGGAAAAAAGAGGGTAGCTGTTATAGGGGGTACTATCTATATTAGAGATACACGTAAAGTAATTAAGAAGTGTATTATAGAGGAGGCTACTAAAGAAGTAGTAAAGGAGGCTTGGAAGGAGAAGCAGCTAGCGAAGAAGAAGGTTAAGAAAGAGGTGGATTTGCAGCGTACAGCTAATCCAGCTAGCTAGGCTATACAACAGGACCAGGCGAATAATTCGCACGCTTTGATAATAGATCCTTTGCTGTTATAGACTCCCTATCCTGTTATTGAATAGGTAGATAGCTTTAAAATTGGCGTTTGGGTGTGATTTGCGTTCAGGTGTGGACCACTACACGCTTCGCGTGTAGTGGTTGAAGGCCGCGGATACCGTGTGTACTAATTTATGCGCACCGGCACGAGATTGATCCGACCCGAGAACCACTCCATCCAATGTTTCCCTTTCATCCATGCTCTGTGACGGCGACATGCGCTTTGCAGTCGCGTTAAATCTACTGTGCCGAACTCGCCTGTGATTCTGAGCTGTGTAAAACTCAATGTGATTGTAGTATAAGTTTTCTTCAGCAACAGTCTATCATGAGACCAATCAAGACAATGCATCCCACTATCAGGCTGTCGAACAGCCTTTGTTTGAATACGCATCCACCGGATCCGGGATGAGATCCAAAATGATTGCCGTTAGCGGCCAAAAACACAATGAAAGTCTTGGAACAAGAGAATATACCCTCTGGCATTCGAGTACTCCTTCAAATAATATGCAGCTTCGTGCTCATCCTAGTAGAGTATATAGTACTATTCGCTTTTCCGTCGTTGTAGGCATTGACGTCTGCTATTTGAGGTACAATTGTATAAGTATAAAACTTTTGGGAAATGGGAGGAAAACGAAAGAGTCGCGAAGTAACGCCCACATTGGCAACGACAAGATCACGCCGTAAGCAACCCAGGCTCGAAGAAGAACCCAAGCTCGAAGAAATACGTAGGCTCGAAGAAGAACCTAGGCTCGAAGAAGAACCCACCCTCGAAGAAGAACCCAGGCTCGAAGAAGAACCCAGGCTCGAAGAAGAACTCGAGACAGAGGTAGTGCAACCGGAGCCTGAGCGGGTGCGGCACTTTGCGAGGCGCGGTCGTCGTCAATATCCCCGTGGTGCCCTTCGAAACGCTCGGCGTGGCCGTCCAAATGGACCGCCAAGAGGAGGATCCGGTAGGCCTGCCGCTGAGGACGAGGGTCAACTTCGTGAAGAGACAGAGGTGGAGGAAGAATCTGTGCAGCTAGACAACTCGAATTCGGGACATGCACCGCGGGACGATCGCAGAGGCACTGGAAGTTCGCACCGAAGTGCGGAGGGCGATAGACATTCCCCAGACAACGACGGAGATGCTCCTGAAGCACTACCACCACAGACCGAGCAAGTACGGACAGACAACGAAGGGGTGGCTCATCATCCGCAAGACGTACCACAGCCTCCTCATGCTGAAGGCCGGCCTGCGGCTCGGTAACTTATCTGTCTCAATGTTACTCGAACGTGTTACTGACATCCACATTAGTCCTCCGGCATGGGACCCCATGCGTTGGAGACAGCGAAGCTATCATTCCCGGCAGAGAGGGCACCAGCGAGGACCATTGCCTATAGGAAGTCGCCCTCACCGGCCGGCGCGCTTGTACCGAACCCCGAGAGTTTCACCCACGACTGGAACTTATAGACTGCCCCGACGGGAGTCAGCGGGCCTGCGAGATTTCATCAGCCAGAACGAGGTCACTTTTGACATGGACAATGTCCAACACTCACCTCCTGACCATCAACCTTATATCCACTACGCATCAAGGTTTGACGAGATGCGAGACTATCTCGGAGGACGTCTTTACCAGGATGACATGGGTGTGTGGTATTACAGACCGGGTGGGGACGAGGTGGTTCTCCAACCAGGCGACCAGTTGACGATGTCCGATGGTACGATCGTAAGACTCGGAGACGACGGTGAACTCTACCGAGTCGGTGAAGAAGAACACTTGTATGCGCGCGGTGACATTATATACACTCCACGCGGCGGAATGCTGTATGTGCACGAAGCTCCAGACGAGCTGTATCGGCTCGGTAGTCCTACTGAACAGCGAGGGCGAATTCGGCGTGCAAACCCTGGCGTTATTGTGAATAGCCCGTTTGGGACGAGATACCTCGTTGGCTCAGACGGGTTTACGCGCTATCCTTTGCCTGATCGGCCTGAACACATTGAGCCGATGCAAGACCCTTTCCAATTCCAACACATCAGAAGGGCAGAACTGATTGAAGCTGTAAGGGAAACACAACGCCGACAGCTGAGAAATAGACGCTATCGAAGGATCGATAAACGAAATCGTAGGTTAGGCGCAGGACCAACTGCAACCGTGGGAAGACGACCGGAGCAGCCAGACGGTCCCCAGAATGGAGAGTTGCTGTACGATTTTGGTATACGTGAACCTACGCCAGAGCCAGAGCCAGAGCAAGGGGAAGAGACGATCCCTATCCTGGCAACAAGACGTGACAATCAAGCAGCGAATCGCCACCAACCTTTATCGTTCTCTTTCGACCCTCCTCGGCCTTCCGAAGGGTTGCGTCGGAGCCCTGAGGCGCACTTGACCTCCGCATCTGGTCCCAGGCACGATGAAAGGCCATCCCAAACTGATGGACCGCCCACCATCACGTCTCCAGCGCATGGTCATCATAGAACCACTGCAAAAAATGACTCGCCGGTGCGACCGTCTGTTTCCCCAATCACGCCTGGATCGCATAGAGCTGAGAATAAGCAAAGCTCCCACCACAAGGTGGCAGAGGACACTCAGACCTCTGGTAGAGAAGGACGCCATCCTGAGAGAACGCAGGGTGGTTCTGGGAGACTAACTGAGCAGCAATCTAGTGAGCCGAGGCGGGATCAGAGTTCAAGAAGGGGGAGCGCTACACATGTTGAACTGCCAGCTGACGTGTCCGAATCTTCGCCTGGAGGGGATGCAAATAGGAGACGGCAGTCCACCCAGCACTCTGTGCCGAATAGTCCGTACGTGAGACCTACCAGTCCAGTATACGCACCATTGAGTCCGCCCGACCTCCTGGCCAGCGGATCTCACAGTCCGCCAAGCCCAACTCACAGTCCTTCCGATGCGGACCAGAGCCCTACTAGCCCGACCTTCGATCGTACCAGTCCAGAATACGCACCACCGAGTCCGACTTCCCCCACGGCCAGCACAGCCCACAGTCCGCCGAGCCCGACTCACAGTCTTACTGGTCCGGAGCACACTCACAGTCCTACCGGCCCGGACCACAGTCCTAATAGCCCGCACTATAGCCCGCACTTCAGTCCTACCAGCCCAAGATACAGTCCTACTAGCCCGAACGTTAGTCCTACCCACCCGAGCTACAGTCCTACCAGCCCGGAATTCAGTCCTACACACCACCCGAACGACAGTCCTACTAGCCCGGCCTTCAGTCCCAGCAACCCGAATTACAGTCCACCAGCCCGAACTTCAGTCCTACTAACCCGCCCTACAGTCCTCTAAACCCGGACCACAGTCCTACCGGTCCGGACCACCGTCCAACCCGCCCAAACTACGGTCCTACCGGCCCGCGCTATAATCCATCTGATCCGGCAGATAGTCCATCTTGCTCAGCCTCTAGTTCATCTAACCTGCCCCCTATACCCGGTGCGCCAAGATTGAGACCGTTGTCCCCACCACCGTTGAGACCAGGAAGCCCGCTCTTTCCTCCTTCTAGTTCGGCCAGCAATTCGTCTGCAGGGGAGCCCCCAGAACGCCCTCCGTCTGATGATGATGACGACGATGATGGTGATGGCGATGGCGATGGTGATCATTCATATCCGCCGCCACTCCGGCGTGTGCCACGGCGCGCCCTTGCTAATCGGGCTCTGTTTGCAGCCCTAGCTCACATCCGAACAATCACCACAGCTTCGGGGTTTGGGGACAGAGTGGTCACCATGGCGCAGGAGGTGTATACTGCCCTGCACGAAGCAGGGGCCCTGGACGGGCATCTCGCGGACATCAGCCATGAAGATATCGTTGCAGGGGTCATTTACTCTGCGTTGCGGCAATGTTTTGATGATGCTTCGCCGCAGATACAGCGGGTTTTGGCTTACTTGTCTGCGCTTGAAGAAGTTCAATAGGTTTTCTCTGTTGCTGCACTTCTAGTAAGGTATCTATTGTTAGTTACAGTCATTTTGCTTTTTCAAGGAGTTGGTCGTTAATGGCGGACGTCCCGTTCTCTGTAGATAATTGCTCTTAACGTGAAGTCGCTCCCTTCAGGGCAGTAATATGATTCGATGATCGTTCGCAAACTCGGTGATTTTCTGGATGCGAACAGTTAAAAGGCTTTCTACTATCTTGGTTATGCTTCTCGAGGAAACCGCCGTCTGGCCGTAAGACTTGGACTGATCTGAGATTCAGAGCAGAAGAATAGACAATCGAATAGCAAAGATTGCTATATCGAGGGAGCATCGAGAATTTGGTAAGAATGGTCATGGCATGTCAGAGCACTCGGTTACATTGACACTTACCAACGATGAGAGATGAGCCAGTGCTCTTTAAATTTCCCACTACGGATCTTTGCAGGCTCTGACGGCTTTGAAGGAAACAGAGCGCGTCATCGCGTGCATGGTGGCAACTCATCTATCTGAAATGATGCTATCAAACTATCTACACTTCAGTGTTATGATGATAGCAGTAACATAGCGCTAGCAAAACCCAGCTTCGCTCTAGATGCCTCCTAACGTGCACTTAAGCGTAGGTATATCAAACTAAGTGGGAGCTTTTCAAGAGCGTGCCTGTTGCTACATCGCCGCTCTCGGAGAGAAGGTGTTTAGGGGATATATGATTGGTGAGAATGGTGTGCCGTATGCGGCTCCGAAGCTGTGCATGGTGGAGTTGCCGACTATTAATTTACTCGAGGGGAACTGGAGAGCATGTCTGCGAGCTGAAGTCTTTGCAAAGACGGGGCTTATATTCTGAAAAGCAGTTACGATTGTGACGCTTGTCATGATGATGGTAAAGTTATACGCTCAGGGTGGCCAATAAACCGACCGATTCAAACCGTTCGATCCAAACGGTCTGGATAGACCGTCCGACGGCGAAGTTGTCTCCATCTAAACAGACCGACGAAGGGGATTCAAACAGTCTAGACCATTTGGATGGTTTGAATAGCTAAGAAAACAGGCTTATATATGGCGTATTGGTGGCGTATTAGTGGCGTACCGGTGGCGATGGAAGAATATCTCGAAGATATTTAGTCCCTTTATACTACAATAAGCCCTCTACCCTTCCTATACCCTTTATATTCAAACGGTTTGCAAACGGACGTCAAACGGTTTGGACCGTTTGAATAATCCCGACCGTTTGAACCGACTGAAAACCTCCTCAAACAGACCGACAGCAAGGTCAATCCTCTTCAAACAGACCGACGGCGAGGCTTCGTTTGGTCGGTCGGTTTATTGGCCGCCCTGTATACGCTATTGAGAACTCGGATTTTGGACATTGTATAGAGACAACTGCATGTATTGAAATTGCCGTCTTGCTTCGCTATGACCTTCCTAGGTGCCAGTGAGGGCTTGAGTTACAGAGCCGGCTGGTGCGGTATTATCTTCCTCTAGTGGCCTTGGCCGACCGACGACGCATGGAGGATGGAGTGGTAGAGTTGGTGGCATTACAAGCTTGGTAAGTAAAGTAGGCTGTGCTTGAACCCTGAACGATGTGGGAATAGGTAATAGATCAACAGAGTACAGCTGAGTATCCACATTAGTTCGTACCTGTGTGCTTACGGTGTTCCGCGAGTTGTGGTCCCTCGCAGACTCCATCCGCGGCCACGGAAGTGCATTGATAACATACCGCGTGTCTCTACGACAGGTTTTCGGGCTGCAATTCATTGTTAAGGCCGGTCCAAGTGAGCGCTTTCTGTTGTTATGCATCATGTGCAGACTGCCCAGTTTCTTATACTTGTCACTTTCAGACTTACTACGCCAGTCGACGCTTTAGGACTAGGCCTTAGATGGTTTTCATTTCAAGGCCTTCAGGTAGACTGGATCTACACGACAACGTTGCGTTCTCTACGGAGACTGGGGGATAACTCGACGGGGGCTGATTCGACTGAGTGTTACACGATATTTCGCAATGTTTGAAATTCTGCTTGGGGGCTTCTTTGAGAGATTGCTTTGCAGTCGGATTTTAAGGCTCGGAATTGATGAGCATCAATCTAAGGCATCCAGCTAGCTCCTAGGCCACTCCTTGGGGATGCGTGCATTGATGTGTGATTTTCCTTGTTGTCTTACTGGCTGTTGTCAAAAGCGCAACGCTGTCAATCGAGAAATTGGATGCCTTTTCCATAGTCAGGTGAACATACTGCTTGCATATGCTGTGCACTCTTTCTGCTGTCTTAAGTGCGACTGGTGTGGAAAAGCTTGATTGCGGTGGTTTCACTAGGTAAGTGAGGTGGCCTTCGCTTAGACTGTGCCGCACTCACACCTTGATGGCTCCGCCTTACAATCACTCGATTTGTTCTATATCTTGACCCTCGACTCCCAAATCCCGAATGAGCCATCGTTGAACTTCAAACGACACTCTAAGTCAAAGGTTGCGCGTTGCAGGAGGCGCTTCAACATGGCCCTTCGTAAAAAGATCGGCAGGCAACTGAACCATTTCGTATTGCCTGTTGCCCTGTCGCACAAAGCACATCGAAGCTCTTCACAGGGATTCTTCCCATTTTTGAGGCTGCCGATCGAGATCAGACTGATTATCTATGAACATGTTTTTAGACTCCTAGAGGTTCCAGACTGGCTACGAACAAAGCAAGACTTTGGCCGTCTCGTACAACATACCGCTATACCAGGCTATTGGTGGGGGCAAACGAAAGTAATCTTCGAGCGTCTGAGGACACATTATGGACACCATATCCCACCACCGGCACTCTGGGGCGCCCTGGACCTCTCGCTGTTACTCACCTGCCGACAAATATACATCGAAGCAAGAGGGATCCCAATGCGAACTCCTGGTTGCGCCTTTATCCCCTAATTTGTGAAACCAAAGATGAGAGCCCGGTTGCATCGGCGGTTTTCGGCCAGGGTATCGAAGTTGACTTGGATTTTGTGGTGGCCTGGGGCATGCCTCAACGGTGAAGACCAACTGTGTGATCGTGCATGGATCGGCACAAAATGGGGCAAGCCGCCAATGACCCCGGACGCTCCTTGCTTTAGGACATCTTATTCCGCCTCGGTTGAGGTAACTGGGTTGGGAAAAGGGAATGAAGATGCAATACTCAATCTCCTGTAATAAGAGGGCGTTTGCTTAAGGCACATCGTGATGCCTTTTTGGGAAGGGGACAAGACTCGAGACTTTGCCGAGGCAGCCCCTGCATCCTGGAGTTAGAGCTCCGGCAGTCCCTACTGGTTGGCTTCCCCATCATGCATGCGCATTCTGCAACTCGGCAGTAGCTCCGCGCTTCTACTACTGTAATCTTCAATACTCTGGTGACCAGTCAGCAGTGCGCAAGTTGCAAGCTTTCGAACGAGGATGGGCGGGGAAGTTGGGGACTCGTCGCGATGCGGTGTGAAGGGGCATCCAGGCAAAGCCATTCGAAAATAGCTAAAGATGGCGGTCAGCCCAACTTCGATGCCTTGGAGTTCGCCGGGGCGCTCTCAAAAGCAGCTGGATTACGACGGGACTGCATCGGTAGATTTAGAATTGACGGCGTAAGATGGGTCAACCGGTGGTGTTTTCCTATGTTCTCGACATAGTAGCGGCGTTGGACACAAGCTCTGAGAACTCGAGAAGGATAAGCGAAAAACGCTTGAAGCAAACGAGCACAAAGCAAGCACTGCAGAGCGGAAAGGCACATGCGCTCAGTGAGTCTTTACGCAAGGGAGGGATCGAGATACGTAATGAGTACAATCACGGTCATGATAAGTTTGGAGAGGACATGGAGGTTGGTGATGGTAAGTGTTTGTCCGTGTTATGATGCTCGAGAAGCCTCAGTTGACTATTGTATTTGCCTATAGCCGTGGCTCAAGCCGCCTTAGCGGAGATCTACTCCGAGCTAGATTCTCGCGTATACAATGTCATTATGTCTCTCTCGACAACGGCACGATGTTCCATAGGCGATTACGATACATTGCTACTCTTGGTGGATGAGTTGAGGCTCGAAGCCTTGAAGGTCTTGCGTCAGCTCAACCACAGACTGCTACATCGTGTCTCAATTACGAAACGGTCTGGTCGGAAGCCTGCATGCCACCCCGGTAGTGGCCCGGCAATTAATAACTATACAATTGCCGTTAACACAAGTGTAAGAATGGAAGAAGCAGCTACGAACCATGGTGATCGAGATCACAACCGCTCTCGGCAGACTCGACATGCAAAAAGTAGAATTCCCGAAGCGGGGTTTAAATCAGTCGCCATCGCTCGCGTAAAGCTGGCAAACTCACCACAGCCGACCCAGCTGGCTTGGGTAAGGCCAAGAAATAGGAGAAGCCCCTCAAGCTCATCGGCGAGCTCGGGCAGCTCCCAAGCACGAACATCAGGGACAAACACCCCCTCGACAGCGGTGACCATCCCAACCACCTCGCAATCGCCCCGTCCGAGTCAACTGAGTGCAGCAACCAGATCTAAGACTGTCCTTCCTCAGCCAGCTGCCTTTCCCACCACAAGCAAACGGCAGCGCCCAGATCCTCCAGCATTCGATGTTCGCGAAGGATGCACACATTGTGGTCGTAGTGCTCTCGCTCAATTCTCTGGGATATCGGCTTACCAAGTTTCCCGAAATGATGATAAGACCCCCAACGTCATCACAACTCGACGCCGTAGAACCACCATGTCCATCTACTCGCAGTCCACAGCTAGCACCAAAATCGGAGAGATACCACCCGGCAAACAGAACCCACAGTATGACCTTGCGGAGATGGAGCGCTTGAATGCAGAAGCCATTGCCTCTGGTTACGGTAGACCGGGTTGGCCCGTCGAAGAGCTGCCCAAGCAGAAGCGCCGCTGGGGATTCTTGAAGAAGCTTCCAGGCTTCAAGCGTGGTCGGGATGCCGCTGCTGAAGGCGGAGGCCTGGAGTAAGAATGGATGAATAGATCAGTATGACATGCGGAGCGTTGCGTAGCTCAGATTGGCGAAATTTCGTGAGTCGACGGAGGGCTTTACACCGCAGCGTCTGGGCTTTGTCCTACGAAGTGCTTCGAATTAGGGGATTTGATCATTCAAAGGCCGGGCGCCCGCCCCACTAAAACTATATGGCGGCCTTGAAGAATCAGACTCCCCTGACACGAGGTACGATGACCTCTGTTGGATGATGTAGACGAATGTTTGCTGCGGGTAGCCCCCCGCTCTTGGTTCTTGTACGACTTGACATCCAGGATAACGTCCGATCGGCGGCAAGGCACGTGTCCTCTTCAAACAGTCCAGTCTGCCTGGCACACTCTTTCGTTTCACGTAGAGAATGTCAGAGTAGCGCGATATGATGCCGTTCTGAAGTCTGCAAGAAGCATGCCCTTGCTTCAAAAAGTAAACATCTTCAGGCATGGGCTCCGCACAGTCTCACTTTCATACACATTTCCACGGTCGACGTCGAGGTCGTCGTCGAAGCCCCAAGCATGTCTACATCGAGGAGGAGATGCCGCCAACGCCGCCGCCGCCACCTCCTCATGGCCCTTCCCCTTGGCCTCCTCATCGACCTCACTGCCAACATCACCACCCTCATCACCACCCCGCTCTCAAACCCCACGTCCACTCCCTCTCCCCACCTCCTCCCTACCAAGGCCGTTTAGTATACCCAGCATACCCACGCCCACCATACCCACCAGCATACCAACCACACCCCCCGCACCCTCCATACC
>JAGFMK010000342.1:0-33578 GCA_021030975.1 Lichenothelia convexa
CTATTATATAATACAAAAAATCCTGTAAATAGCTGCGAAACTCCAACACTTATTCTTAATATAGTGTTCCCACCGTCTGTATCCACTGACGCTTTACCTGACAGCTCAGCCCCTACTTTATACTAAACTATTTTTAGCTTATTTCTAGAGGAAGCGATGCCCGCCTCTTAGAGAAGTACTAACGGCCGTCACGTGGACGGGCTTTTTTTATAGACTAAACCCCGACTAGTAGAAATAATACCTAGAGTTTGCATTTTAGTCAAGTAGTTACCTATCCCTAATAGGGCGGCCAACTTATATATTAAGTTTATCTAGATATATAGTCTATAAAGCGGCACTATAGTTCCTCCTAACTACCTCCGACCTTAAACTGTATATATAGCGTATAGGCAAGCCACTAGTAGGGTTTCCCTAGGCGCTAGCGCTATACTTTAGCTAAGATATAGGCTAATTAGGCTGAGAGTTACTCGTAGGTTAAGGGGTTAAAAAGACCTACCGCCTCGCTGACGGAATGCAAAAGCCGCCATCCTTTAAAGACTCTAAGGAGCTTCCCTTATAATAAGATTGACTGGACCAAACACTTACACCTAGATATCGTTCTTACTCTGATGCCACGCGTCCTACAACAGCTATTTAACCGGTCTTAGTTAAATAGTAAAGCTAGTATATTTAATGTGTATCTCTTCTTATCTATATTCACGCTAACTTTTCCAAGTAAGCTTCTCTAACTTAGATACTCTAGGGCTTATAGGTTATAGCTGAGGGCACTAACCTAATTATTAAGTATATTACTTAACTTCTATCTACTGTATCATTTGTTCTACAGTTCTAACCTAACTTTAGTATCGTTACTATCTATAGCCTAAACGGCCACTCTGAGAAAACGTGGACGGCAGGCAATAGCGTCAACTAGCTTCGTCATCTCCTCCCTAATAATCTCCTAAATACTAGAATATTCAGCTGGGGTTATAATACTAATACCTATAATAGTTCTTGTGTCAGCTGCTAGTATCTCTATAATTATACTAGATCTCTAGTGTCGGATCTTTACTTGGAAAGATAGTTGACGAAGGTATAGAAGGTACAGGATCTATTAGGGTAATAGCTAAAAGACTCGAGTAGACGAGCAAGTACCCTATTACTTTCGTCGCGCACAGCTTAGGCGGTATTATAGTAAAAAGCGTAAGGATCTTCAATCGCTTAAATATTACTAACTTGACCAACTTATATAGGCGCTTATCCACTCGGATACCGCTCGATAAGGCGCTCTCGGAGAGCACTAATCTATTAAGCTATCCACGTACAGAATTATCTTTATAGGCACGCCCTACTAAGGCGGCAGCGGCGTAGCTCTCGGTAGACTTATAGTTAATATCGCATCAGTGTTTATAGCGGTAGATAATTAGCTACTTAGACACCTTAAGCGAGATTCCGAGTGGCTCTAACAACAGCTCGGATAGTATAGCCCTATTAGTAGGGACTTTATAACCAAGTTTACATTCGAGGAATATACTACTCCCACGGTCTTAGGGCATTCGATTATAGTAAGTAATTGTATATACTAGTGCGTAGCGTCTACTAAAGTAAACAGGTTGTGCCGCGCGCGTCTATAGTTGTTTAAGGAGCTACTAATACTGAGCCAATTGTTATATATACAGATTATATCTCTATAGTTAAATTTAGATCTAAATCGGATGACGGATACAGGAAGGTGTCTAGGTATCTAAGGGTAATAGCAGCAAGTGTAGGTGATGTTATCGGCTCGTGGTGGGATATAGAAGGTAGGGTAGACATAGGTGCAAAGTTCTGATCTATTAATAGCGCTTTAAGTAAAAAGAACAAGTGATAATCATAGTCTATTTTATAGCTCGAACCAATGAAGCCGTGGAGTCGTTCGACATCAACTTTAGTATTCCTAAGGTCTTAGAAATCGAGTATTTTGTCGGTAGAGACGAGCAACTTATATAAATTTATAAACGACTTTAGAACGGCGGCTCCTGTAAGACGGTTGTTTTATATAGCCTAGGTAGAATAGGTAAAACTTAACTTGTAGTGATATATACTAAGTGATATAGAGATAAGTATACAGCCGTGCTTTAGCTAAATAGCAAGGATAGAGATACTCTAAAGCAAGGCTTTATGAATATTACAAAGTGTATATTTCGCGACCATCCTTCTTTGATCTACTTCAAAGCTATTATTAAGAATAGTAACCTTAATAAAGCGGTAGATACTATTAAGAGATAGCTGAGCAATTCTAAAAACAATTAATGGCTGCTTATTTACGACAACTACAATACGCTAAAACTTCTAGGATACTATAAGCCTAGAGCGTTTAATATTAAACTATTTCTACTAGAGGGATATTAAGGAGCTGTGATAATCACAATAAGGTCTTCTCAGCTTAAGCTTAGCTATCTTATCCCTATAAGAAAGCTTTAAAATATCAATCACAGTCTAGAAATCCTATCTTATACTTTAGGGCGACAAGGCTTAATTAAAGGTAAATTGTATCGATCTATATCATCTGCGTTACTAACACTACTCCTAGACCCTAGCGCTCAAGAGTTAGCCTGTGAACTATTAGGCGTACTTTAATAACTAGGATATCTAGCTTAAGCTCCTATAGGAGTTTAATGAACGGGGCCCCGAATAGTTCTTAAGATTAACTTAAGACTAGCTTAGCTTTAATAAGGCTGTAAGAGTACTCTACAATTATATACTAGGTGAGTCGGATGCTATATCCGGTAATAAAAGTTAGGAGTTAATAGGATATAGTATATATAGCTGTGTGCACTTATAGACTATCTATATACTAAACCGAGACTAGGACTTAGATATAGCTAAGTTAGCGCTGAGTTGTGTAGGGTGGCATGTTCCCTCTATTAATTATCCTAAATACTAGACTGTACAGCAGTAGCTTATTTAGTATACTAACTAATACCGGTACCTTATTAGCAGCTGGTTAGCTAGTGTAGGCAATAATATATCGGCCTTCAATAGAGTGCTCGGCCTGGGTAATTTATATAGAGATCTAGGTAAGCTAGATAAGGTAGAGGAGATGTATATGCGAGCACTAGCAGGAAAAGAGAAGGCACTCGGTCTAGAGCATACATCGATACTTGCCACGGTTAATAACCTAGGCAACCTCTATATAGATTAGGGCAAGCTAGCTGAGGTAGAGAAGATATATATATAAGTACTAGTAGGAACTGAGAAGGCACTTGGTCTAGAGCATACATCGATACTTAATATAGTTAATAACCTAGGCCTCCTCTATATAGATTAAGGTAAGCTAGCTGAGGTAGAGAAGATATATATACGAGCACTAGCAGGAACAGAGAAGGCACTCGGTGCAGAGCATACATTAATACTTCAGACGGTTAATAACCTAGGTATCCTCTACACAGATTAAGGGAAGCTAGTTAAGGTAGAGAAGATATATATATAAGTACTAGCAGGAAGAGAGAAGGCACTCGGTGCAGAGCATACATCGATACTTAACACGATTAATAACCTAGGCCTCCTCTATATAGATTAAGGTAAGCTAGCTGAGGTAGAGAAGATGTATATATAAGCACTAGCAGGAAGAGAAAAGGCACTTGGTCCAGAGTAGACATCGACACTTAACACGGTCAATAACCTAGGCCTCCTCTATATAGATTAAGGTAAGCTAGCTGAGGCAGAGAAGATATATATACAAGCACTAGCAGGAAGAGAGAAGGCACTCAGTCTAGAGTATACATTAATACTTAACACGGTTAATAACCTAGGCCTCCTCTATATAGATTAAGGTAAGCTAGCTAAGGTAGAGAAGATGTATATACGAGCACTAGCAGGAAGAGAGAAGGCACTCGGTCTAGAGCAGACATCGACACTTAACACGGTCAATAACCTAGGCCTCCTCTACATAGATTAAGGTAAGCTAGCTAAGGTAGAGAAGATATATATACAAGCACTAGCAGGAAGAGAGAAGGCACTCAGTCTAGAGTATATATTAATACTTAATATAGTTAATAACCTAGGCCTCCTTTATATAGATTAAGGTAAGCTAGCTGAGGTAGAGAAGATGTATATATAAGCACTAGTAGGATATGAGAAGGCACTCGGTCCGGAGCATATATTGACACTTCAGACGGTTAATAACCTAGGCAACCTCTACACGGATTAGGGCAAGCTAGCTAAGGCAGAGAAGATATATTCGCAAGCCTTAGCTGGGTTTTAGAACGCTCTAGGGCCTTCTCATGAAAATTGTAAATATATCTAGGAGTTACTTCGAGCTTTATATAGCTCTAAAGGTATGCTCAGTTAGTAGGTATAGTCTCTAGCTAAGGTTTAGTATAGCTAATTCATAAATCTAGTGGCAGCCAACATAATATATATAGTATATAGTAGGCCCTATAGTATTAAACCGTAAAAATGCAGTATTTATTAAAGCGAATCAAGTAACTCACCTATAAATACTACGTTATCTATAAGTTGAAGCAATAAGAAGATTCAGTTATCTCCTAGTTTATATACTAACCGTACTGGTAAAGGTATAGCGAATTATTAAAATAGGTAAAGAATAGTCCTAAGAAACACTGTAGTCGGCGCGCTAGTGTCTAAGAATTCGAACATCAAAGGATACTTTAATAAGATATCACGATGATGCGTACTCTAGTATAGCGGGAATGTCAGCGTCTTAGGAGCTTATTTTAAATTCTAACCTAATAGTAATACACTCTATATACCAGTATAAGGGAAACTAGTATATTAAAGGTTAGTTCTAACCCCTGCTCAACGCTAGCGTTGTTTTTATATTAGTGTTTCTTTTACACCTACATCGCTTACCCTCCTAGGAGCCTACCTAGTATCTATATTACGCTAATATCTTTTGTACGCCAGTATAATAAAGGCGCCGGTGTTCTAGGAGCCCGTTTCGCGCCCTCTCGACGCTAGCGCTTGCCTATATCGGCGCTACTTATATACTAGCGCCTTTTAAGGGTCTATTTTAGCTCTTTGCAATACCGCGTCTTAATTAGCCGATATTAACTTGGTATAACTCTATCCTTTACTCTAACTAACTCGCTATACTGCTCGAGGATATCTATATTATAGTCCTAAATATATAAGTACTTTTATAGTTATTAGGCCGTTTAGCCAAGGCAGCCGCCTAAATATGCCAGTATCCTTTGTCCCAGTTATTAATGTCTTAACCTAGGGCCTACTCTATATGCTAAATAGGACGATTTATATCTTAGCTTTTGGTTTCACCGTCTGAAGCTTGTTAAAGGTGTCTAATTTACTAGGTTCTAGAAATAGGCCCCGCCCTAGTTACGCTTGTTCTTGGCTATAGGCCCTAACAGTAGCCGTGGATAGATATATACCTTATTAGCTTATAGTAGAATTAGAGTAAATATTAAAGGTTAGTTAGTAACTTATATGGAATTTTTAAATCTGCGACTCTATATTATCGTCTCATGGCTAGTATTCTCGGCCTTTACTAATTAGCTTATAGACTTAACGTAAGTAGAGTCTAAGGATTGATATTATAGCTGTTTTAGAGATAGATAGAGTCTATTACTTAGGTCGCCGATATAAAAAATTATATAAGACCTTATTCAGATATAGACACGTATCTATAGGACGATAAAATCAAGGTTAGATAGATATAATATAGCTATACCAAAATAAGTTTACACGTATATAATCCCGGAAAGTAATTATAGTATAAAATATAAATATTTAGGGACTACCACTCATTAACTCGTGGGGTGAAATCGCTATAAGTAGATAAGCGTAGGTAGCGGCGTATTCCGACGAAACATCTATTTTCAGTTACCTTCTCTCACTTCTAGAGCAATCTAGAGATAAAGAAGAGGTAAGATAATATTAGCTACTAAGTTTAATAATATATTCCTATAGCGTAATATAGACTACACGACTGAGCACAGGATTTATAATCCCTTATATAACTAGGAGGCGTGCCCTAAGTCTATCTATAATCCTTATAAGGTCTAAGATAGAGTGGATAATCTAGTAAGGCGCACTGAGGGGCCTAGCTGGGTGTTTAAGCCTTCTAGATATAGAGGCTGTATTGCTTTGATTGTTCTAAGTAGTCCTGCCTTAAATAAGATATCGATTATAATTATTTTACTTATCTATAGGTTCTAGTATACGTTGTAGAACATGTCTTCCTAAAGACTTCGTTGTCTAGCTACTCCACTTACTCCGCTCGGATTTCTCCTGTCCTACTATAGTAATAGAGAATCCGACATAATTGGGATTTTGTAGCCAACGTTCGCCAAATAAGACCAAAGCTAACTTAGACCCCTTTTGCTATAGATGTTGTAATATTGAAATACTCATGCTAAGTAATATAATAATCACGTCCCCCACATTATTAATAGGTCTAGAAGTATATAAAAGCCTATAATCTCTAAGATCCTATAAATAAATGCTAGCTTATCTATATAAAACTATGTAAAAGTATTTAAGATAGATATAGTTTATATATTCACAATGTGTAAAATACTTAGCAAATATCTATACCTAATAGAGCATTTATAGTTATATTTAAAACGCATCTTTACTATAGATCTTAAGAAGCGCTGCTTAGTTTATTTATACATACTAAATTTAAAGATTACTTAATCTTAAACTAGTAGAATATATAGTATACCCTAGCTGTATAATTCATAAAGTGGTTCAAGCCCTCTAGCTTCTCTAAGTAGTTAGGATGCTTACACTCGAATTCCTAATTAAATATTCCCTACTTGATATAGGTTTTGAGATGCTTCTAGACGGTGCATTTCCGCGCAAATGGACGCAATTATTCGGCCTTTAACAGCTGGTTATTACCTATATAGATAAGGCAGACCTGGTCCGCAAACACCGTCGGGTATAGACTTTAAATAGTATTATTATTCTCACCTATAATTACTATAATCACCTACGTTTTGACGTGATCTTCCTAAATACCCAAGTTCTTGTTAGAGCCTTTATTGAAAGATCTCTGCTACTTCCGAGCTCCGTCATCGCTGGAATTAGCTAAAATACGCTTTATACCGAACGCACCTTTAGCTTTACTAGGCTGACCATCTTCGAGTTAAATAGGAGCATTTTTTATCGAGGCTTTATATCATTGACTTTCCTATCGGTGGTAGAGGTTGGTAAGATTACGAATAAATCTAGCCTGAAGCTCTATTACGTGGTCCTTATCAAGCTTATCTAATAGCTAGGATAATAATCTTATAATAGCAGCACGCTTATGGAGTTTATATTATATAATTACTCGAGTGATTTCCGGTGTAGCCGTTCTATTTAGCTACTTATCTATCTTAACCGTGTCGATAGAATCGTGAAAGTCTAGAATAGCTTAATCTAGTCGCTATCTCCGCAATCTATTCATCAGGTTGTTAATCTTATACTTAATCTCTTTATATCGAATATATAGACGCGACCTCCTAGCAGCGTTAATAGGGTAATACCCTCAATCAGCGATCTCCTTCTTATAAAGTCCTCGTTTTTTGCGAAGCTTTATAAGCTTTAGGTGTATATTTACCTAACGCTTCTACTTTTTATTAAGCTCTATAGGCGCCCGCTTATCTTATAATAGTCCTATCTGTGTAATAGATCGTATAAGGAGATCTTATGATGGAGTTCCAAAGTAAATCGACTGGAAATTGCGCTTAATAAGATTACATATGTAAAATTGTTTGTAAGTGCTACTATAATAGCCTATAGTCTGGTTGCGCTCCTCTGGAGTTAGAACGCCTAGCAGATTTTCAGTTGTTAAATAGAGATAGATCTAAGGAGTAGAGATACTTTTAAAGGGAGGGAGCAGCTCCGGGGGAGACCTTACTATTTATATTTCTACTAGATGCCCATCAAACCTAGTAGAGTTCAAGTAGATATTTAAAACCGGCAAGACGACCCAACCACACAAAATAGTCACGATATTTATAATATAGGAGAGCTTTGCTGTCGGATACCCGAATACCATCAGGTGTTTTTTTAATATTATAGAAGATAAGTTGTTTCTCTATCTCCTCCTTGAATTATAATCGAAGCACATCCTATTATAGCGGGATTTATAGATTAAAAATCTCTTTAGCGGAAGTAAACTTCCTTCTAAAAGCATTATCTATGAGGGCTATACTTATAATATGCGAAATAATATAGAAAGTGGGTATACTTTTAAGCTAAAATATAAATTTTTTCCTATTTCACTGTAAGGGATCGACCCCTAGGGCCAGCGGCAAGGCATTAATGATACCTAGACTAGGTTCTCTAGACCTAGTAGCAAGGTAGTAACTCGATTGATTGACCTAGAACTAACCCTAGGGATAATAACAAGACGAAGCGTAGAAAGAGAAAGCTAGAATATACAAAGTAGAGTGAAAACTCTAATACGGCTAGGGACTAATATAACTCCGAAAGGTCTAATATAACTCCGAATCCTTAGTCTTAGATTAGGATCGTGACATTCACCACTTAAGTCAGTGAATATATGCTATAGGATAAGGTTACTAGTTTTACTAACTATCTACCTTTTCCCCTAGAATTCTTAATATATACTAAGTTCACTATTATAATAGTTGTAGTATAGCTAGAATCCTTCACATCCTAAACCTTTATTATTAAGATATAGTTATATAATAGCGCTTTATTACTGCCCTTTATACTGCTACTTTTAATAAGTGCCCCTAGTCTTATAGTTATTAAGGCGCTAAGTAGGAGTAGTAGCGATATCTCTACTCGTAGTCGACCGTAGAGGGCCTTGGTATCCTCAGCCTAGTATATACAAATTATAACGTAAAGGTCTTAGATATATATAGCGAGCTTGTCCTTTTCTAAAGTGTCTAATTTATATTTCGGTGTTAGATACGTAGGGATCTACTGCTAGTAGTCAGTAATTATCTTCCGGTAGAAAGGATATATAGGCTTATCTACGTCTTTAATATCAAGCTCTATTCTATTATCTATACTATAACCCGCCAGATCTATATATATATAACTAAGCCGTTTCTAGTAAGCCTTAATTGAGCTCTCTTTCTTGATTCGGAATAATTTGACCCGCTATTTAAGGTATATTTTAATCGTCTCCGCTTTATATATAGAAAGAGTTTTATTTAGATTGGCTTTAATCTTCTGACAGAAACTTGATAGGAATTATTAGCAGTGAAAACTAATAAGGTTATGTCCTGCGTAAACTTGCTCTTGCTAATACTCAACCTCTCTTCTGATAAGTTTTTTTAACTAGTCACTCCGTCTCGACTTGGCCTATCCTAACCCCTTATAATAAGCAATCCTCTTCAGTAGGTACTTACCCTTAGGATTAGATTCTAACCCTATATCTAAGTCTGAGTATAAGTCTAACTCTAAATCTGACTTTAAGAGACTTATAGGCACTGAGTCTAGGTCCGGGTCGATAAATGTCTCACTATTAGAAATATAAGTATTATATAAATGTAGAAGCTTTATAGTTTCCTCTTTAGTAGACCAAGCCCGTTAATAAGGTGGCTAGGAGGCTATTTTGTTTATTCGTAGTCCGGTACAGATTAGAGGCGCTAGAGTAAGTACTATTAAGCCCGGAGAAGACTTAGTTGACCTTTAGAATAACCCTCCCGGAAAAAGAATAACTAAAAGGAGATAGAGATATAATCAATAACAAGCAGCGAGAGTGAGGGGAAGAGTGGACGGGTAATGTTCCTTAAGAATATACGGTCCCTTAGTAAGAGAATTTAGATATACTAAAGAGCTTGCGCTAGATAGACGTGGGAGGATAGGCAACCAGTCTTCTTAAATAGTAACGGCTACCGCTATAACCTATTAAGAGGCCACTAGGCTTTTACTTTAACTATTATCGTGCTTATTATACTTATAGCTTCTTAGAAAAGCTGTTAATATCTTATTAGGCGCTCTTCGTCTTTACTTGGCACTTTCTAGCGGCTAGGATAACCTATCACGATAGGGATCAAAGAAGGTAGAAGGCGAGCAGGATTTAGCTTAGGCGAGCGCAGCAGCTATAGTGCTTAAAGCTCTTAGGGTCCTAGTTCTCTAGTGAAAGGGTGACGGTGTAAATATATTCTAAATCGGCCGCCAACGCTACTATTTCAGGACGCTTTTTCACCACCTCCTAGATACTAGTAGTTATAGATAAAGTTATTAATTAGAAGAAATATTAGCCTATATAAGGAACCCTAAAATGTGCTAAGCTAAAAATAGACGATAATTATCTATAAATAATTACTAGTAACTAATAACTATAAAGGAACTATACTACCTTCTAGAAATAGTCCTAGAGGATCTTTACCTATTATTTAATAGTCTACTAATATAAGAATATATCTTAAAGGAGGGGGAGATACTATTATAGCTATCTAAACCTCCTTAGGAGGTTCTATAGATATTTAGGGGTAGTCTACTATAAGTCTAGCGGTAAGAATTTACTACTAGAACCCCTAAAACCCCTATTCCCTAATAGGACTAGTCTTAGTTATATAGGTAGGACCTTCTAGTAGTAAGGAACTTCCTTCCTTACTAACTACTTATTATATAACTTAATTATCTATCTATTATAAGGTTAAGTACCTATAGTTCTCTATAGAACCCTTATACTCTTAGATAAAAATATATTATATATCTAAGGGTAAAATATATAATAATAGGGAATAGACTCCTAACTCTACTAAGATATAAATAGCTAAGTTTTTATTAGAGAAATTTATAGTTTATAGGGTATAGTAAAAGATATAGTAGTAATTTATTAGTTAGTAAATAGTATAGATTTATCTATTTTTATTACTAGGAGTAAGTTTATATAATAGATATAAGGGTTTTTATTAGATAATAGTAATAGATAGTATATAGTTAAAGAGGTATATAATATCTAGTAGAATAACTATAAGGCTAATATTATACTATTATAATAGTATAGATATTTAAGAAAGTAATTATAATTAAAGTATTACCTCTTAATAAAGATAAAATAGATAGAATTATAGTATATCTTAGTAGAATAAGTATAAAAATACTATATATATCTATATACTCCTAAATAGTATATAATATCTAAATTTTCCTATTATATTATCTAAGTATATAAGATAATCTAATAGCCTTAGTTATAGATAAAGGGCCTATTAGTACTATTAAAACTTATCTTTAATAGACTTAGACTTAAAAATTAAAGTTAATTCCTATAAGTAAAGTAATTATAAGTTTCTATATTTACTCTATTTTTATATAGTTAATCTAATTATATACTTAGACTTAGTAGTAATACCTATTAATATATATAATAATATAGGACTATAAGTATATATAAATAGAAGTAACTAATATTAGTAGCTAGAACTATATCTAAGGAGAATCTAGACCTTAAGAATTATATATTATCTTTTAAAAGTAGAGCCTTTTAGCGGCACTCTTAATAGTAATACTTTTCTATAGCTATACTCTTAGGTAATTAGCTACTATTAGGATATAGAATTAGGGGAGGTAGGAATATTATATAATATAAGAGTTTAGATAAATATAGCAAGTAAAATAGTATAGTCTCTTAACGATGTTACTATAAAATATATTTACTAAACATTTCTCTATATCTAACGGAAAAGCAAGCGGTCTATATTAGGCCGTCAACGTGTAAAGGGTATTATATAAACTAAACCTTCGATAGTTACTCCAAGCCACGCTCAACGTCTACACTATTCCTAAATCTGAACCCAGTCTTCAGACTCCCATACCTAACCTTCGCCATCTCTACCTCGTTCCTATCCGTACCCCGGCTCGCCACCGTATGAAGATTCACATTACGCATCCACTGACTCTCCACACTTGCCCTAGGGCTTCGAGCCCTGCTCATAGTGTGCTCAACCCTTAGCACTTCCAGCGTCCTCCTCGCCTCTTCATTCCTCATCGGATCCTGTCTCTTCACCTTCCGGTTCTGGAACCGTCGAGCCGTGCCCCGGAAGAAGTCCGCGATATCTTCAAGTCTCAGCGCAACAAGCACGAGCGGTATCGAAATCGCGAACCCGATCCCAAACATATACTTGGTCACATACCCAAGATTCAGCGCCTCATTCCCGTTTCCATCGCGCGGGAAATCGCTAATATTGATGGCGAAGAACGTAGCGATGAAACTTAGAGGCAAGAAAATAATCGTGACAATCGTAAATACCATGATTGTCTGGCTCTGCCTTGCGGTGCCCGCTGCCTGGTCACGGGTGAAGCGCGCCTCGAACGCGTTGGCGTGCTTCTGCTTTAGGTCCAGCAGGTCGGTGATCGAGTTGGATATCCGCTCCGCTTGCTTATCCATGCGCTCGATGTCTTTGACTTGCATCTCGATCGTCTTCTGCTGGTCTTTGAACCGCTTCTTGACTTCTTGGTGACTCTTGTGCTCTTCTTTGTAGACGTCGCAGATGGCGGCTTCGATGTCGGGCAGCACTTGTCGTTGCTGTTCGAGGACCATGCGGATCATGTTGAGCTCGTCGCGGATGTCTTTCGTTTCGGCGAGGAGGTCGGTTTCTTGCCCAATGTCAAGCAGCCTGTCGACGAAGAGGGGCGAGTGGCTGTTGTCTTCAAACTTGAATTTGTCATCTTTGTGGGCTGTGTGCTCAAGGCTGCGGGAGGTGGACTCAAGGTGGCGGGAGAAGTGATCGGGTTTACGGTGGTTTTGCAGCCATTCGGAGGCTTGAACGGAGGCGGCGTTGAACTCCTTGAATAGCATAGTTTCACGGTCAGTTGCACTGCCAATGCTCGACTCGAACATGTCAAGAAACTGGTACTCTTCATCACCCGTCCGATGCCTGTCGAACACCCCACTACATCTTCCAGTAATAATCATCGCCAGGTCGTAAACGTTTCTGACTGGCTCTCGAGTTTTGGAATTGATATCTTCAATGATGCCGTCCAGCACATTCAAGGGATCATTCTTGGGCTGCTGCCATCGCTGTGGGAAGCTCGTGACAATCAGATCTTTGCCCAATATCCACATCCAAAGCTGGTCGACCATGAAGATCTTCGGGTCTATCGAGACATCAGCCCGGCCTCTCCATTTTGTCTGGTATCGATAGACCACTTGGTCTTGATCCCGGCTCTGGGTGTCGATGTTGTGGTAGAAGAACTGATCCAGCGTGCGCCGAACGTGCAAAGCGGTTGTCGAAGAAGTAAGGTGCGCTCGGATCAGCATCTCGTCGTATGTGCGGGGTTCCGTGACCGCTGGACCGGATGGAAGCATTTCGGCGCGTTTGATGGCTGCCTGCATTTCCCGCCTTCGTGCATCGGTCTCGAAGTGCAGGTAGGGCATGAATACGCAAATGTTTCCCTTGGCCACTTGCGTAGGGTTTTTGCGTCCGGGCGAACCGGGCGAGCGCAGGAGCTTGCTTTCGAGTGAGAGACTGGACCGGTTATGATGCTGTTTTATCGGTATCTCCATGCCACATTCGCCACCTATGGTATTCGGCTTCTTGTTTTTCTTCTTATGGACGACCTTGCCGTGCTTCTTCCCACCGTCATCTGAAGAGCTCTTCGACCAGTTGCCCTTATTCTCACTAACTTTGATGCTCTTACTCGGAGTCTCCAGAGGTTTATTTTCCTTCGATGCTCCATTCACCAGAATCGTCGGCCCCCCTTGTTCGGTTGGGCTATCTTTCAGCTCGTCATCTGCATTTTTTGGTGCTCTCGGTGTACTCTGACAGAGAGGCCTCATAAACTGCGAATGCGTCCTCTGTCCGCGATGTTGATGGTTAAAGCTCCTCTCCAATGCTTTGAACCCCTCCACGTCGTGAGCCCCTTCTTCAATGAAGGGCTTCGTGAGCAATGCCTCGACCCACGCCATGTTGTTAGCAGGGAGATGTATCCACCTAAAGTTCGTGGCCTTGACATCCCGGGGTACAGCAGTGATGGCTGGTTTCCGAGGATTCTGCGGATCACGACCGTACAGCAGTTCGTATACGGTGCGTTTAAGGACGCGGTTTTCGTTGTGGTAATTTCCGAAATCTACGATTGTTGCGTCGAAGCCGTTGCAGGCGCCCAATGCGTCTTTGGAGAGAGCCTCTACGTTGTTGTATGGAGCGAGAAGTTGCACGATATCCCTTTGATTGGACTGAGCTGCTCGAAGAAATGGTGTACTGCCAAACGTATCACGAGTGGTTCGTTTGATGTCCTTGCGCTCGAGGAGGCACTTTACAATGCTCATATGACCAGCCTGAGCGGCAAGATGAAGCGGAGTGGCGCCGTTCAGAAGCTTGCCGTTGATGTCGGCACCTGCCTGTAGCAGCATTCGCACTATCTTCTCAGAGCCTTTGTTACAGGCATTATGCAGTGGCGTCCAACCACCATCGCTTCTCGCATGAACATTCGCCCCATACTTGAGAAGCATCTCCACCAAATCATCCCGATCATGGGCCGCAGCGATATGCAAGCACGTCTTTGTCCTGATCTCTGTTGCATTGATGTTTGCCCTAGGTGCCTTCGGTCTCGATAGCAGCTGTTCCGCCAAGCGCTTCTTGCCCGTTGCGCAAGCCCAATGAAGCGGTGTCCGTCCCAGCATGTCCTTCCCGTGGTCGCCATCAATTGAGATATCCGTCTTCAGTAGGAGATCAATCACATCATCCACCCAATCACATTGCTTGTCCGCCGCTAGGTTGTGCAACACATTCCTTTTCCTAAGATCTTTCCCATTGACGTCGGCGCCTCGTGAGATCAGAAGTTGGAGGATATGCCAGTGATTCTTCCATGCAGCCGTCATAAGCGCTGTCCGTCCCTTCTTATCCGCTGTCTCGGGGCTAGCTCCATGATCCAGCAACAACTGCACGATCTTGACATGATTCTTTTCTACAGCTCTCATGAGCGGACTCAGCCTGTTACCCGCAGGCACATCTGTTGGTGCGCCTTGCTCCAGCAGGAATTGCGTTGCGTGGATCTTGCCCTTCTCCGAACTTCTCATCAATCCGATGCGCAGGAAGTTGTCGCTCATCTGGCCAGTGGCGATGGCGGACATGAAGATCTCCTCAATAGAGGACACATCATCGTTCTCGGCCGCCCGTAGTAGCTTCGGTTCCAGGCGTTCGCCATTATTACTGTCGCTTACGACGCTCGACCTCTGGCTCGGCATGGTGTGACACACATGGATCTGGCGCTCTGATGAGACAGTAAGCCCGTTCTTCGAAGGCTGATACCCTAGGTCTCAATATGCTGCTTATACACCCACCGACTACTCATAGTGTTTGCGTATGCTGTATGATATATAGGGGGGGTAGCGGTGACAGAGGATTTAATGGTGAGGGCGATATAATCTTGGTCGCATCGCGTTTGCCACAGCCGCAGCATGCTAAGGGCGCATAAGAATGGCTGTAGAGATTGCCATTGCCAAGAAGCTGAACATGGCGTACTGTAGCAATTTCTCTCCCAGCTGGGACGGCCATCTGCACCATTAACCAATGGGAGGCCAGGTTTCCATTTCCATTGTTGCATTTCAGCCCGTACACCCAGACCCGCTGAAAATGATGGGCGGCGCGGGTTAAAGTTAATGCAATCCGAAATATGCACGTAGTTATCGGCGTTAAAAAGGTGCTTATTCCTAGCACGAACCTTCTCTAGATATTATTACTCTAAAAAATACTACTTTCTTCTAAATAATACTAACTAGTACTAGTTAGGTTTACCTATATACTACTCTTATTAATTCTATAAGAATAGCTAAATTAGATAGGTTAAGGATATTAAAAGTAGGTTAAGGCTATTAAAAATACTTTAAAATAGATATTATTAATATTAGTAAAAGGTGGGTGGATTAGGTTATTAACCCTAATAAATTATATCGAGATAAATGACTCCTACCTTACCAACCCGCCTAGCTAGTATAGCTATCGTTCTTTCAGCTATCTTCCGCTACCTTATAAATCTATACCCTAAGCCCTCTTTTCTACCTAAGTCTGCCATCTACTAACTACAGTATAAGATCTACTTGAAGCGGCTGCTGGACTTTTTAATCGTGGCAGAATTCCCGCCGCCAAGTCGCTGCTGATTGCTCGTTCGTGAGCACACCGATCTCCTTGCGATTGACGTGAAACAGCGCTGCTGTCCCAACGATCTTTTTCTGCGTATCCTGTATGCCTTGTATATTGTCTTACTCATCGTAGCGCAAACCCTCTCGAGCAGATCGCCTCCTGTGAGTTGTACGTGAGTCTGCATCACGCTGACTTTTGCAGAAACTCCTTCCGGCGCTTGGCCGTCAAAGTCGATGCCAAGTAGTCACCGTTGACCCGTTAGTGGCGATGCCAGCCGAGTCGGTTCAGCCATGGAATGGCCTCGATTTTCGCCATTGATTGTCTAGCTGTCGTCCGCTCCGATTCGACCGTGGTGTCCTCGAATCAGCTGGTTGCTGGGCACTACTTACGCTTTCTGCGATCCAGTAACGCCCTGCCGTTTTCGGAGGACGATAAAATCACTGCCGCGCTTTTCTGGTCTGAGGAAGTATTGGGCAACTCTGTACCTCGTTGCACATTGAACTACCTGCCATTTTCCTCTCGTGTCGCTCACAACCATCCTCTCGTACTACGTCATCATATGCATCGCACGACAATACCATATCATCAGCTTCGTGTCGAGATATGCATACGGGCATCTGGCTCCTTGCCCCTTCGGTGGTCGACCGACGCCACAGTCAATTATTGTGTATGGCTAGCTCTAGGAAGCCCAAAGAAGGGCATGTAGCTGCGGCAGGATGACCATATCTCTACAGCTTCCGTGAAATGAAACATTGTACAGTGGGAGATTCTCGAAGAGAGCATCGAAGCGTTTTGCTTTTTGGATGTCTGCCGATCTCGAGAGAAAACACGCATGCAGGGAAAAGAAGAGCAGCCTCTCCAATGAAGCAATACGTCTGAATCGGGTATCTACGTGGAGTTATGTAAATCGCACGCGGTGGCGACGACGAGTCAAATCGAACTTCAAGTGAGATAACCTACGGCTGGTGACATGGTTCTCACACGACACGTTACGCCTGTTGCAGTTATTTGATGTTTCACTGGTAGATATGCTCCGTCGCGATGTTCCAAGCCAATGGATCTTAACCCTTCTTTTTAGTTTGGATGTGTGACCACAGTTCTCTCTAGGTATTTCCTTAGTTCTCTGCCCTTTTTTTACTCCATTGCTGCGGTATCGGTTCCTGTCAATAGGTTGCCATCGCTATCGCAGACTTGCAGTTGCGTTGTGAAATCCCAAAGCGCAAATGGACCGTACTCCAGATCCTTCAGGCTTTCCACGAGTAGTGCCACAAAGCAGATGGAAAGTATAACACCGGCGATAAGGGCGTAGACGACGAGCGAAAGCGGGCTCATGTAGACGTGATACCAGAATTTCGACAGTGCGACCTCAGTGTCTGGCGCCTCATCCGCAAGACGTTTCATATTACCATCATCGAGATCGAGATATTCCATGAAGCCCCGCAAGGAGTCGGCTGTAGCGTTGTCAGTAGGTGCGGTGGGAATGCCGATAAAGTCTGTGACGCCAGTGGCCATGGTAAGCCGTACCGGTAATAGCCGATGGCACCAGTATAGTGGGATAGCGAGGAAATTTTGCAAGAAGTTGGTGCAGTATGCGGGAAATCTAGCGTTCCGGGTCCCGCCAATCGAGCATGCTTCAAGCGTTGCGAATGGTACAAGCGGAAACATAGGATTTGTGCCTGGAATCGCCGAGGACCCCAAAAGGCCGCCGAAAAGACTGCCCAAGCCACTATCCGGGCTCAGAGAGTCTCCGTTAGTTGACTGCCGCTTTCGCGCCTCAAGTGAGGCACCTAGTCCGCCTTGGCCTCCTGAAGCCATAGCATCTAAGCCGTCTATTAGGTCGTCCAGAATATCCAGACTATCGTCGTTGACATCTGCAGCTTGCGAAGTGCCATTTGTCGTTGTCAGCCATGAGCTGAACAAGTCGATATAGCTTGTCGAGCCCTTAGCGAAGACACTGTATGCATCAAGCAAATCTGTGCCGTTGAGTGGAGCATCCTCCTCGAGCGTAGGGAGGAAGCTGTGGGACGCGATCGAGCCGTTTGCACGATAGAACGCAACATCCGCCCACTTAAACTTAGTCGTGAGATTCGTCGATACCACATTGGAAGCGTTCAAGTGCCAGCTTGTGTCTGAGAGACACTTCTTGTTCAAGTAAGCCACGGTTGAAGGACACTTCACCATACCTAGCAGTTCGAGTCAATGCCAATGGCTTTGCTTGAGAAAAGTCAACACTCACGAACGAGGATTCTCTTGGCTTTCGTGTTTCTAATGCAGAGACGGACAGCTCCGTTTTTGATAACGTACGTTCGACACTCGGTCTTATCGTCGAATTGCCAGCTGTTGTCAACATCTCCACGACCGAAGCGCATCACGTAGCCTTGCATAGCGAATGCTGTCAGAATATCGGCCTCGGCAAAGCCATCCTTCAGCATTAGCTCCATAGGGACAGCTCCCGGCATGAATATTGTCCGCTCACACGTGGATCCAGGGCCTGAATACTTTAGTTGGTCGCACGACATGGCTCTGAGTGGATCGAAGTAATGTCGATGGCTACCTCGTTATTCGCAAGGAATGTGTTCACTTGCGTACCGAAGATCCGGTCTACTTCGGCAGCCGACAGGAAGGCCACTGACGTATTGAATTGACTGACGCCAGCTCCACTTGTTAGACTCCAGCTGTGGACGTGTTGATACGACACAGTGCTATGAACATCGCCTGTTAAGTCAGCTCACAGATACATAGCCAAGGTTGTGGTGAACTTACTCATGACGATGATGCCTAACACTGCGCAGAAAGCCATAATAAGCAGCCGAAGATTTGAGACTAGCCTAGTGAGTATGTCTGCACCTCCGCTTCCGAACGCTAGCGTGAGGAGGCCTGAATATCCTGTGCTAGTGTGTAAAGCTAACAGCTCTGAGAAAGACAAGGCTCGCTTTTGAGCCGTAAGAGCTACTGAGTCCTTCTAAAACGGCGGTGCAGGTTATAGACAGAAGAATGTCCGTTACGCCGGACAACACTCTTAAGACGCGGATGGGATGGCTGATCGATCGAGTGGCGTAGCCCACTTTCAAGAAGAGAGCTGGGCGACTCGCATACAGTATAGTGATAACAAATAGCGCTGTGGTAAGCAGAAGGCAGAGCTAAAGAAACCATACTTGACGAAGAATCTTGAATACTGAGCCGACTTCCACTTCCAACAATGGTTTAGAGTCGGCAGACGTTGTGTCCGTTTGCGCTCCTAACTCTGACTCCATAGCTGCGGCATTTTTCCGGTCGTTGCGAGAGGCAATGTCATCGTCTTGCCGGCAGTGCGAGGCGCCGCTTGGCGCTGCCATGGATGGCCGCGACTCCGCCACAACTTGGTGTTTATGTTGTCGAGATGGTTGTTGCCGTGTGCAATCTCAATGGCATTATAGTGCGTGCAACGAGAGGCACGTCCTTACAACCCAATGGCCCGCTGTGTCTGCATGTCTGGCTCCATATTCACAGTACTATGCTGCTCGCTGTCATTGGAAGTTCCCTTGTCACGCTCGTAATAAGGAGTGCAGGTCTGCGATGCTATATCCCGCTGTGACCATGTTGTGCATAATCCGAAAGTTTTTTTCTCAGAGCGTGAGGAACAACATATGTCTCGTAAGAAACGAATTCAGATACTGTTATTGAGAGGCCGAGTTAGAGATAATAAGAGTATACAAACGACTCTCCAACTTAACGCGGCTACCGCCCATCACAATGCCAAGGCAAGGCTGAGTAGATGGCCAGTGTCTTTTTGAAGCCGCCTCCACGGCATTTGGTAAGCTGTACAGGACTCGAGTCTTTCACTCACTTTCCTTCACTTACAGCCGTGCTTGTACCTGCATGGCGTTTAGCTTGTTGTGAGCTTGAACTACTTTACGCCTTCGACCCCAGGGTGCAACCGCAGGTTGCTAATGTAGTGCAATTGTGCCAAGCTTGCTGTAGCGCCTTGTCGAGTTTCCAAACTTTTGGCGTTGCGCTGTGCCTCCGCCCCAGACAAGAGGGGCGCGTTTTGAGAAAGTGTAGGAGCTTCGAGTATGAGATTGACTCTCTTCACTGCTTTTCCTACTTCGTATCAAGGTCAATAATTGTTGTAAGGCGGTGGACGCCTCACCCAAATTTTGCCGGCTTAACATGAAATTTCACCCCTGATACGAAGTAGGAACCTGTTCAAGCTATGCACCCTGGTCGGCGCATATGCTCTATAATGAAGCTGAGAGTTGTCGCCCGCGGAATTGCTATTTGAATCACATTGAGATATTGGACGAGTTCGTACTTGGGTTAACTTGACGGCTCTGCGTATCGATACCTTCATGTTCTTTGAGTTGAAGTTCGGAGGAAGGCAAAGCCCAAATTAAAGGAAGACTTTGATGTTGCAGCAGGGTCCGAGTAGTCGCTCAACTACCTGTTGATCACTCTTGTTTTCAGGCCGAGCATTAGACTGAGCGAAAAGCTGAAGGTGCATAGCCCTGCCAGCCGACGACTGGATAAATAATAAGTGAACAACTGAAGAACACAGTTTTCACCGTGAGGTATCGGCAATGAGACCCGGGTGGCGCGCCAGAAGCCACACTCTTTGACCGCTCGTTCCTAGGTATTCGCAGAGCATTCTGAGAAATGGTTGCTGCCTCTAAATACGAAGCCCTCTATTGCAGTTACAAGACGTGCTCACGTTGATCTAAGCCGTGACCAGATTTCTTGGTTTCCCTTCTATAAACGCCTCAACGTTCCCAATCAATTGCTCCGCCATCGTGTTCAGCGACTCCTTGCTCGCCCACGCCATATGCGGCGTTACAATCAGATTCGGCAGACCTTGTGAACATAAATCCAGCAGCGGACTCCCATTTCTAGGCGGCTCTTCGGACAAGACGTCCACTCCAGCACCAGCTATCCTGCCATTCTTGAGGGCAAAAACAAGGGCATCTTCGTTAACGACCCGGCCTCGGGCGCAATTGATAAGGAGTGTCTTTCTGTCCATCTCATTGAACTCTCGATAATCGATGAGATGATGTGTTTCGGGCGTGAGGGGGCACAGGAGGACTATAACGGCACTTCGCGAGAGCACCTGCTCAAATGCAACTCTTCCCTCCCGAATGCGTCTAGCGCCTTTCCTTTCTGCTATGATGATTGTCATACCGAAGGCCTTAGCGATCTGCTCTACACTCCGTGCCAGCGTCCCATATCCAACGATTCCCATGACGCTACCCTCTAGCATCTGAGGCAGCGGTTCGAGCAACATCCACCATCTTTCGCTCTTCTGCCACCTCCCTTCGGCGATTGCTTCCTTGTAACCATGCAGTTGTCTCCTCAGCGCCAGTATGAGCGCAAAGATATGCTCCGGTACGGAGATCGCCCAATTTCTTGCATTGCAGACTTGTATCCCTCGCTCTTTGCATGCTAACATGTCGATCATCTCGGTACCTGTAGCTGCGACAGCGATAAGGCGCAGAGAAGGGCAGGCTGAGATAATAGATGCCGTCAGGTCGACGCGGTTGATGAGAGCAATGGTTGCTGGTTGGAGCCGGGAGATTACCAGGTCGGGAGGGGTGTAGTCGTATTCGGTCCATGTGTGAGGAAATCTAGGACGCCGAAGACGGACGCGGATGGCGCTGCGGTCGAGAAAGACGATATGCTCCATGATTGCAGCAGGGGGCTAATCATATAGAGGGTCTGATGCAATTCAAATTGCTTCCTCGGTCTGGAAGTCTTGGGAAGAAGGATAGGACGAGGGAACGCTCCAACGACGTCGCAGGGAGTCTGGTAGCGGAATCGATGAATCTACGCAACATATGATAAATATATTACGCAAGCTTCCTGCTTTGCCTGACAGTGGTGAGTGCAAGGAATTCTTGTGGTGGGCAAAGGCACTGTACCTATGTTACCCTCATGTTAGCCCTTTCTCTACGCTTTGTTTGGACTCGGTGTTACATGCGTACATATTATTGATCGTAGGGCGCGCGGGCACCATTCCGCATGTGTGTCTTACTAAGCGCGGGGGAGCTCGATAAGTGTGGGGCATGTGTCCATATGCAGTGCCAGGGCGTGGCCGACATCGCATTAGTGCTCCAAACACCCCAGCGAGACTCACGATGACTCAAATAGAGCGTGTTGCTGCCTGTAACATGCGCCCTTCACATGGCATCTCGAGGTATAAGACTTCTGCTCTTTCGACCGTCGATACAAGCGCCCTTGAACTGCACGCACGCACAACAGCGAACGTTGGACGCGCGTGCCATTGCCGTGCGGAGACACATCTACCACAATCGCCACTGAGGTCTTCCAAAGCTGAAAGACAAGTCTGTTTAGGCCTTCGAGCCCCAAAGTCAACAAGATGGCCGCTTCCGTTGTTCGCACAAGTACCGTCGCGAGGTTGCAATACCTCACCAGCCTGGTGAGCAAGCCTAGCATTGAGATCAGGCTCAAAGGGGACCAAGGATGCAGCAATGCCTACATCAACACGTACTCTACCATGGACAGGATGGAAGGATCCGTCGATATCCGATGTCCCTACGATACGAGGTTCGATAGTGTAGAGATCACATTTATTGGTACGCAGATATCCGCTCCCATTGTCGAGACCTTACAGTCTGCTGACAGGTGCAGGAGCAATCAAGACCTACATTGAAAGAATGACCGCTTCAGCTTCAATAAATGGCCGTTCAGAAGCAGAGCACCGATGCCTCAAGCTCACCCAACCTATTCCCGACTCGAGCTATCCAGCGCCCCGGATTGCAGAAGCAGAACAGACCTACCAGTTCCCTTTCACCTTCGTCATCCCACCTCGCCTCCTTCCTACAGCTTGCAAGCACAAAGTCGACGTACCACAAGTCAACGACGAACATCTGCTCTTGCCTCCAAGCCTCGGTGATCCTGACATTGCCGGCAAGAACAATGTTCTATTGGACGACCTGGCGCCGGAAATGGTCAAGATAGGTTACGCAGTCAATGTCCGCCTTATTCGCAACAGAGAAAGGGACGGTAGGGATGTGGTCATCGCGGAGAAGAGCAAGAAGGTCCGCATAATACCTGCTGTCGAGGAAGCAGCCCCTATCTCCGTTGACGATGTCGACGAAAAATACCGCCTCCGCCAAGAAAAGAGCATCAAGAAAGGTCTACTGAAGGGTAGACTCGGCCGCCTAGTCATCGAGACCGCACAACCAAAGTCACTCCACCTACCCCATCCAAACTCATCCCAAGCCAATAGCCCAATCACGACAATGTCTACGGTGATGCTCCGGTTTGATCCTTCTTCCTCTTGCACACTACCTCCTCGCCTCGGAAGTCTAACAGCAAAACTGAAGGCCACCACATTCTACTCTTGCAAGCCTCGGATGTGTATTCCAAGCAAGTCCACCACAATCTACGACCCGGACCTAGGCCTGCACGTCGAAACCCTACCACTATCGTCTCGCTGCATGGAAAGTGTACAGTGGCAACAGCACGACGGGTCTGCACCCTCACCGCAGATCCTCCGCCGCGATTCGGCCTTCTCCATGCTATCTCTCGCAGAGATTCCTGAACCGTCCAGCGATTACAAAGGCAAACAATACTACACCGCTAGACTGCTCGTCCCAATCACGCTACCGAAGAACAAGATCCTCGTTCCGACGTTCCACTCCTGTCTCGTTTCTCGCACATACACACTTGATCTGTCGCTATCGACGCATGGACCGGGCATTGGAGGTCCGACGATGTGCGTCAAGGTGCCGGTCCAAATTTCTGCTGAGGCAAACTCAACTATGTCACCCGACTTGTCGTCGATGGCGGAGCAGATGGAATTGGACGAATCCTTTGAACTTCTAATATCGGGAGCACCTTCACCACGGTACCGGCCGCGTCTAAATGGCTGACGAACTCGGAGGTATTGCACCTCGATAAGTCCTTTACCGTCCGCAGACTGCAGAGACAGCGCCACCTCTTCAAACTAGCGAAACGATCCCTTTCCGGCACGTTTGTCCCGCCCTACCGGGCGGTTACCCTTTCCCTCTACCGCCGTCCCCACCTACAATATCAACTATGACAGTGCAGGCAACTTCGACCCGCCGCCTTCCCTCGGGGTACCAGCGTCTCTTCTCCTCTTCTACTGCTCTCGTCTTCGCCTTCTCCATCTACCCATTCATTTTCCTGTATTCTCTTGCTTCCTTCCTTGTTGCTGGCGGGGATGTGGGCGAAGGGGTGGGATTGATGGAACCGGGCGGTGGATTAGGCATTACGGGACGAGAGGAGGAAGTGGAGGGGGGTGAAGGAGAGGGAGCAAGGAACGTTGTTGAGCTGAGACTTGGATCAAGGTTGTTCGGATACAGAAATGGGAGTAGGATGGATGGGAGCAGGAGGGAAGGCGTAGAAGGGGAGGGGTAACCCGGAAGGGAGCAGTGGGCATGGGATGGGGAATAGGGCAATAGGATGGAAGAGTCGGTAGCCGTACTTTATAACGCATTGGGAAAGAGCATCAGTCATATCACGTGTTCGCTTTAGTCAACATACTTCTAATTCGGAGGAATGGAAAACGCAGTGTATTAGGCAGTTTGGCTACTTGCTTTCAAAGATATGAATTATGGTGACTCACTCTGGACTCTCACATGAAAGGATTATGTCAGTCTGATCACCAGCAAGGGAGTTGGGGTTCAGCCCTACAGCCGTCGGGAACTTTTTTGTTTGCGTGCCATCATTGCAGCTCTTCCGCATCATACCTATCATGACTTCGTCCGTCGTCCACAGAACAGAGCCCTTGCACCGGCAAACATCATGCGGCAAACGCAAATCTTCAGCGGCTCGTCTCACCCGAGTCTTGTGGAGGAAATATGCCAACGGCTAGGGAAGAAACCTGCGAAAGCTACTCTAGGAAAGTTTAGCAATGGTGAAACCAGTGTACAGCTGGGTTTGTGCATTCTGTCGCTGGTAGCAGGTTCTCTACTGACTTGTTTGTAGAGACATCAATACGAGACCAAGATGTCTTCATTGTCCAGAGTGGTAGCAGCAAGTACGGCGTCCGGCTTGGCCGTGGACCTAGCTGACAGCTCAGGATCAATGATAGCGTCGTTGAGATGCTCATCATGGTCTCCGCCTGCAAGAGCGGTTCTGCTCGGTCCATCACTGGCACGTATCTTCGTCCTTGAACTCTACTCCGTCCTTACTAATAGATGCTAGCTGTCATGCCATACTTTCCTTACTCCCGTCAATCCAAGAAGAAGTCCCGTCGAGGGGCAATCACAGCCCGAATGCTCGCGAACCTCATGAACGTAGCCGGCGTCAAGCACGTCATCACAGTTGACCTTCACGCCAGTCAAATGCAAGGGTTCTTCAAATGTCCGGTCGACAACCTCATAGCAGAGCCGCTGCTGGCACGGTGGATCAAAGCACACATCAGCAATTGGAGCAATGCGGTCGTCGTGAGCAAGAATCCTGGTGGTTCAAAACGCGTCACCTCCCTCGCAGATACTTTGAAGCTCAGCTTCGGCATCGTGACTACGGACCGGGCAAGACCACACGTCGGGATTGGGAGTCCTTCCGTTAACGGAAGCACAGTTTTTGATAACGTTGCGAGGGTCCGATTCTTTGAAGAGAAAGAGACTGACGGGATGGTGGATGGAGTGGATGGAGAGGACGATACTGGTCTCATAGGGTCACCACAGGATAGATCAGTACAGCAGAGGAGTAGCAGAATTAGACGCCCACCTCCTCCACCTCCCTCTAGGCGTATGGTCAACGGCATAAGCGAAACCCCGCATTCAAGTCCGCTGGCTCGCTCTACACGGCCTGAGTCTATCACTGAGTCTCCATCACGTTCCCCAGTCCGCCTGCGACGAGCTCAGACTACTGCAACTATAACACCTGGACCCGAAAGTGACAGCCCCGAGTTCACAGACGAGGTAAGTAGGTTGACGCAAAACACCGGGACCAGGTCGCTGATGGGTATTAGAGAGCACGAGATGTAATAACCGGCCGGCTCATACAAGGTCACATTGTTGATGACGACTTTCCCTCACCTGTCATATCTGCCATGTCTGCTTCAATCGCCAACTTCCCTAGACGGAGCGGCTCAGAGGACGAAAACTTGCCTGACACGATGATTGCATCCTTCATGTCTACTACCTCCTCCTACCTACCTGATCACGCACTCGGCGGAAACATTGACGCGGCTGCGGTGTCGGATGACGAGGAAGAAGATTTACAAAATCCGGAGCTGGAGTCTACCGTGACGTTGGTGGGCAATGTCAGAAATAGGCCTGTGTTCATCGTGGATGACATGATAGACAAGTCCGCATCCTGGATTGCCGCAGCAGAGACAGTCTCCAAGAGGGGCGGTGCAACAACTGTATATTGCATGGCCACGCATGGTCTGTTCGGTGATGACTGTCTTCAGGAGTTGGAAGATTGTGAGTGCATAGATCATATCGTCGTAACCAACACCTTTCCGATACCGCCGGAGAAGTCTAGTATGTCGCGGAAGCTTGTTGTCCTTGACGTTGCGCCACTGCTTGCGGAAGCCATACGCAGGAACCACTATGGGGAGAGTATCTCTGCACTGTATCAGTAATGACATTTGCGAAAGCCACGACTTTTCTTTTCTCTTGCCATTTACCAAAAGAAGATCAACTTACAGCGTGGCGAAGGAGTTTTGGCGTATCTATGGACCATAAGATACGGACCTGATCTCACGGTTGAAGCTGAAGCGGACGATTCGAATGATACCCTTTCGCGGTCCGGTCTTTCGACCTTTGTCCATGTCTAGGCTTGCTCACAGGCCCATCCGTCAACTTCTCGAGTCACTTTACTATCATTAAATTGGCTTCTACTGGTGCAGAACCAGAACCAGCGACGCAGAACACAAGGTTTCTGCAGGAACTACACTGCCTCGCCACAAGTAGTTCCTAACGGAGCGTTGGAAAATTGATCGATCAGAAGACGTTTATCGTCGATGCTGGGAAAAGAAGGCACTTCTTTCTCTGCGGCCTGCAGTTGCAACCAGTCCGCAAGGGCTGGGGTGGGAGAAGTGCAAGAGAACATCCTGGACATTTAGACCTTGCTGAATAAAGACTGGAAATACCTACTTTAGGTATCTTCTGCCCGTAACCCGCCCGAAGTTTCGTATACGACGGAATTCACCGATGAAAGTGGCTTGCTCTCCGTCAGAATCATCATGTATCAACTGTAATCTCTTCATCCAGCTTGTAGCCTATATAGCACGCTACCGTGCTACCTCAGATAATGCCGAGTCTGCAGAAACACAGCAATATTATTCGAAGCAAACCCAAGACCCGCCATACGAAATGTTCTATTACCAGCACAGATTGATCCCGTTGCCCATGCTTAGAGACTAAGTCTCGGCTGCTGGTAAACGACCAGCTCGGTAGGGGAATGCAAGGCTTGCTTTTCGCCTCTGTACCCTTGTTCGAGCGGCAAATGTGGCACAACATTTCGAGCAGTTCTCAATTATGAATTCCGTAAAAGCTGGCGGTCTTCAAGACTTGTCCCTGCCATCTTCACATGTCCCGTCCGAGTAACACGCCGTCCAAGAGAGGTCGCCAAGATAAGCGGAACCCTTTAGGAAGTCGTTGATTGATACAGGTCAAGGCCAGTCCCTGCATTACCGCCCGCGCTCTTCTACTGGTCCGTCTGCTACGATCGAGCCACATCCCATCTATGATACTGAGGCGCACGGATGTGCAAGCCTGAGCTGCGGGAGTGCGTTTGGGGGTCAAGAAAGGCGTAGAGAGGCAGATCAACTGACGGCGAGGGATGATGGAGGATTTCGTGTAGAGGAGCTCTGATGGGTAGCATTTCGAAAGCGCATATTAAGGCTTCCCAGCTAGAAAGAAAATGCGAGTACGGTCTGAACAGGGCTTCATGTACCTCACCATCTTGACGCAGGATTCTCATCACTGGAGGGCTCAAAACTTTGGAACACGACTGAGGTTAGACGATCCTCTTGGGAGAGGCGCCCTTTGGATCAATCCAGACGTTCTTTTTGAACTCGTGACCTTGGAGGGTAGCGATCGCTGAGTCTTCGAAAGCGCCGGGAATGGTAGGAGAACACGCCTTGGTAAGCATTGTTAATTAGCTTGGGAAAAGGCGCAAGGTGACGTTTCTCTTGTACTCATTGAACCCGAACCTGATTCACCGGACTCTGCTCGAGAACATCTAATTGAATATGACGCGAGACAACACTATATAGTACATGGCGAGAACTGCAAGAAAGATATCGACCAATGTTTCATATCGCCCGGAACAGCAGCGTCCAAAATGTGATGATGCAAGTATTTTGGAGACATATCAATGCCCAGCCGATGCGTGATAACGCAACTCAATGATACACCCTATCATTGATATGCAAAACACCATATTTATCTTTCCACGGCCTCTCCCCAGCCATACACGTAAACCCATGATGGCTCGGTCGTTCGACATCAAACCCGCCCTTGGAACCCCAAAGCTCCTCCATCTTCTTCCGGTCCGCCGACTTGTCCTTGCGGTGCAGGATCCGCAACTTCTCAAAGAAGCAATACGCAGCATAGAACACGGAGCTGGTGTTTCCCGCATCGGCGCCCTTCCTGCCGCGGAAGGTGGCGAGCTGCGACGACTGGATCTTCGCGTCCTTGGTGTGGAACTGCGCCCTCAGGTCGCGGAGGAACTGCGCTTGCGTGACGCCGTCTTTGCGCAGGTGCGCCGCTATCTTCTTGTGGATCTCGTCGCACGTGTCGTACACTTCTACCTTGTCCTCGTCTTCGCCGGGGAGGTGGATACCGGCAATCTTCTCGCTATCACTGGAACCGGTTCCGCTACTACTGTCGGTGCCTGTGGCCGTCTTGGCGCGCTTCTTCTTGGGCATACCCTGGCCGTTGGCCTTCCTGTCCTCGAAGAACTCGAGAGCGCCCTCGTAGGTTGCACTCTGGGAGCCTTTCCATTTTCCGTTTTGCTTCATGAAGCCGGTATATGAGGTTGATGATACGCCGATGGCTGTTTGGAACTCGCCCACTTTCATCTCGCCCGACTCGATGAAGGTGTTTATTATGCGGCGGACCTGGTCGCAGTTCTTGGGCGGCGTAGCGAGGCTGAATCCACGGGGGATGATAGTGCGGGGCACATCGTTCTCGTCGTCGCTGAGGCCGCGTTTGGTCCCAGGCTTCAAGCTTTCAGGCGAGTGTTGGGCGTTTGGCTCTAGGTTTGCGAGTGGTGAGCGACGCGCCTGCGAATGAATTAGACTCATTTAGAATGTGGCATTCCATCTTTGTGGTAAGTGCATACTCACCATGATGTTTATCTTTCGATTAGACTAGTGCTGCGAGGGATTGTATATAGGGCGCCTGAAAGCTACCTGTACGGGTATTGTTCGTAGAATATGCGAAGCGAACAGCGAGCGCGTCATGATTACCTAGGTAGTGTTGTTTATCCTCTAATACCATTTAACGCGCTAGAAGCGCCAGCGCACGTGCTTATCCTCCACACTAGGTCAAGATCAGGTTTTACCGAGCCAAGCTAACAATGCTCATGTCCTTCAACTGTTGATAGTTCAGACTCAAGACAGCCACGCTTTTTTTTGGGGTCGCCTCTTGATGTCAGGGAACCAAAAGCGGTGCAATCATGCTCTGCGGAGGAGCGGCCCCTTGACATTAGCACACCAAATAGCTACCTAGGTAGGCTGTGCGACAAGGGCTGAGTAAGCCGCACATCATCCCGTATCGCATCTAATAATTTTTCTAACATTCAGGGCAGATGCATGGAGAATAGAGAGGAAGACAATATTTTGATAATAATATTCTAGCTCTGTTTCTAGCTCCCAGGTCCACGACTAGCGGCTGCGGCTTACGATTATTACGGGATCCCTTCCCAGCAGGGATAACCGTCTCGCCCTTCCAAGGTTTTTCAACGGCTTTTGAGGTAGGATTTGATGAGGCAATCTTTTCCGCTCGTCCGCTCAGGCTGTTTATTTCCAACGTCACAGTAAGTTCAGATTACTTGCCGTTGACAGCCAGGTTGTCTTTTGCGAAGCTTGCTCGACAATATCTCTGTAGCCCTGGGCTCTTTACTCACGACTTTGGCGGGGTTATGACCAGCCACTAAGGTACCATCGAAGATGTCACAGCATCAATGGGGCATCGTGATGCGAAAGTCTGGACTCTGGAATCTCATGTTGCTCCACAGTCCAGCATCCCGTCTGCAATTTGGCATCTCTACCTCGGTTTACTTGTCCTAAGCCTGCTTTGCTCCCCGGCGCGTTGGTCAAGCTGGGTGCGTCCGCCTGGACCATACTATCTGACATGCGTTACAGGGCTTTGCTGCTTACGTGGGATGGTGAGCGATGGGTTCAATCCGTTCAGTTCATAAGGTAGTAGCCACTGAGCACTGGCTCTGATTGGATGTTGTGCAACGTCTTGAGTAATTTTTCGTGAGCTGCTGACGGCCGTGACACGGGCCTGGTAAGCACTTGCTGGACCCCGCACTCACACTCCGCGGGGTCGTTGGAAACCTGTTCGTTCTTCCAGCTTTTTACGGGCGGAGTAGCAAAGCATATCGTTGGCAGTTGTGAGATCTAGGCACGAGGTATAAAGACCTCTCCGCAGCCCGGTTCCCTTGACCTCAGCATCAATCACTTCAGCATTGAATCCCATTTGAAATTTCGGTCATCTGGAGGCAAGCTCCGTACCCCACGTTAGCCCCACCTAGCCTCACGGTAATCACACATTGACCTTGTTCCTTTCGGTTATACGGCTGAATGGCTGACGCACTCTCTTCTTCTGTGACAGGCACCGTAACCCGAGCTTACCACTGCAAGCCTCCATCTTACATAACCAGCCTACTCGCACATCGAACTCCGAATTCTAATCTCAATTTGCACTCACTGAATCACAATGGTATTTGCTCGCTCTGCCCTGCGCCTGGCGCGCCCAGCTTCTTCCCTCCTCTCTCATAGAGCTGCACCCGGCATCACATCGCGGGGTGCTTCACTGCTGCGACAATCTGGCGGGGTCAGAACGCTAACAGCGACACCCAACCGACAGGGCAAAGTTCTGCTTGTACTCTACGAGGTATGTTTCTACAACCACTATCCAACGGCAATTGGCTTCAACCATGGCCAATTGATCGCTGATGGCTTTGCTCCACTACAACCACGCCTCATACTAACGATGCGGCGAATGTAGGGCGGCTCACACGCCAAAGACGAACCGCAGCTTCTCGGTACCGTCGAAAACGAGCTTGGTCTGCGGAAATGGCTCGAGGACCAAGGCCACGAATTGGTCACCACTTCGGACAAGGAAGGCGAGAACTCGGAATTTGACAAGCATCTCGTGGACGCTGAAGTCATCATTACAACTCCGTAAGTGGAATCCTTCGGCATTACAGGGCATTGAAGAAAGGCCGACGGTGGCGTTGCTCTCATTACGGGACTAACATGTGGTTATTGCAGCTTCCATCCTGGATACCTCACTGCTGAGCGCCTAAAGAAGGCCAAGAACCTCAAGATTGCCATCACCGCCGGTATCGGCTCTGACCACGTTGACCTTGACGCAGCGAATCAGACCAATGGCGGTATCACCGTCGCTGAAGTTACCGGCTCGAACGTCGTTTCAGTCGCCGAACATGTCGTTATGACCATCCTCGTCCTCGTCCGCAACTTCGTCCCTGCTCACGAACAGATTGCCAAGGGCGAATGGAATGTAGCAGCTGTAGCCAAGAACGAATATGATCTCGAGAACAAAGTTGTTGGTACCGTTGCGGTTGGCCGTATCGGAGAGCGTGTGCTCAGGCGTCTGAGGGCGTTTGATTGCAAGGAGCTGTTGTACTTTGACTACCAGCCACTGAGCAAGGAGAAGGAGCAGGAGATTGGATGCAGGAGAGTCGATAGCTTGGAGGAGATGCTCGGACAGTGTGATGTTGTTACCATCAACTGCCCGCTCCATGAGAAGACGAGGGGCATGTTCAACAAGGAACTGATCTCCAAGATGAAGGACGGTATGTCATTTCCTCCATCTTTAATATCGATCATTCCTTCTCCGGAGAACGTTAGCTGACAAAACACCCCCATCTACAGGAGCATGGCTTGTCAACACCGCTCGCGGTGCCATCGTCGTCAAGGAAGACGTGGCCGAGGCAGTCAAGTCCGGCAAACTCAAGGGCTACGGCGGTGACGTTTGGTTCCCGCAACCAGCCCCCAAGGACCACCCACTCCGCTATGCGCAGCACCCATGGGGCGGCGGGAACGCCATGGTACCGCACATGTCCGGTACATCGATCGACGCGCAAAAGAGGTACGCTGCTGGCACCAAGTCCATCTTGGAAAGCTACTTCACCGGCAAGGAGGACTACAAACCGGAGGATTTGATTGTGCACAAGGGTGATTATGCGACGAAGGCGTACGGGCAGAGGGAGCAGAAGAAGAAGCAGGAGAGTGGTTCGCCATCAATTACTTAAGAGAGCACCGGGGCAGAGAGACAAGCGGGCGACGGGTGGACGATCTTGAAGGATGCAATGTGAATGGAACAGCGATGGCGCGATAGCACCTAACATAACTGTGAAATATGACATATTCAAACCTCGTTAGATGTTAATTTGTGCGTGCATTTGCCTATGTGAAGAAAAGTTAGGGTGGAGCAACCATATTTATTGTATAAGTTATTGAGGTTTCATTAAACCTTGAGTTCCCCCTACTGGTCACACATAGACATTAACACCATGGTTTCCTGCGGATTGAACCCTGATTTGAGTATATTCCCTTTTTCTATGTATCGAGTTTCTCAAAGATCTGAACGGGGGTCGGGCGAACTTCGGTTCAACCCAGTACCGCAGCCGCTGCTTACCTAATATCTCAAGCTATCAGTCCTCCCTCCGGAAATCGTAATCAATAATCGGGTGCGTTGTCAGCTCACCCACCATGCGATGAGCCCATGAACAGCTGGTGCGGCCACGTGCTAGCATCAAATAGAACAAATTAATCTCAAGCCTATCTTTCCAGCTGAGACGACATAGCTCATTTACTCAAACACCCAAAACCGCCTCCGGGCTTGCCCAACTCGAAGACATGGCGGCCAACAAAGCGTGGATCCCTTTCTTAGTCGGGATGATGCTCCTCACCGGTAAAGTCTCTCAAACAAGCCCCCGATCATCAGGAGAATGCCGTAGCGACTAATACTCTCTCACACCCAGGCGTCTGCAACACCCTCCTCACCAAATACCAAGACATGCAATGCGTCCGCAACTGCACCGACCCAGATCCCAAACAGCGCAAGCCCTTCGAGCAGCCCGTCCTCCAGACCCTCCAAATGTTCGTCGGCGAAATGGGCTGCTGGCTCGTCGTCGCTGGCTCCGCTCTCTACACCCGCTACATCTCCTCTTCCTCCTCCTCCTCCTCCCGCCGCTCAAGAAAAAACCCGAGAGCCGCTGACGCAGCAAGAGGGGGTTACCAACCTGTTGGCGCTGGAGCGGGGGCAGCAGGCACCCTAGACAACGACGACGAAGACGACGACGACACAATCCGGCCATACCAAGAAGACATCAACCCAAGCACCATCCACGCCGAACCCCTCGCCAAGCCACACCCCACCCCCCCCGCCCCCCCCCGCGCAA
>JAGFMK010000343.1:0-33412 GCA_021030975.1 Lichenothelia convexa
TCTGATCCACCTTTCACAGGCTGGGTTTCAGTGCCGTCGACATGGCCCAGTAACTCTTTACCGGCCAGTACATTCAGTATATATCGCGACCAGTTCTTGTACTAGCCCGCGTTCTTGAGTTTGGGCAGTTCTTGTTTGAAATCAGCCATGATAGTGTGCCTTCCGAACAGTGCGTGAGGGCAGTGTCTTCTACTCCGTCTGCGGCGGCAAGGTCACGTCTAAACGCGCTGCAGATTAGTTAATAAACTCCCTGAAGGTTGAACAATCCTATAAGGTCACTGTGGCGCGAAGCCGGGCTTATAACCTGTTGTATCAATGTGATGTTGTTGATTGTTGTTCTATCTAAACTATCGAGTACCGAGGGTTTATCTAAGAACATAGGGCTAAACCCACTGCTTGGCATCACGTGATTACCGACGCTTTGCTACCTTACAAACACCACCATCCAAGGTTTTGGTCCACCGTATATCAACGAAAGTAGGCAGCCTTCGAGGCTGCCGCATTCTCCTCTGATACGAGAATGATGCCGCCTTCATGAGGCTGTTGCCCATAATCAAAGCCAATTTGATCAAAATATCCCATAATCAAGCAATAAGATTGTCCTCGTCTTCCCTTGCTCGGGGAAGCAGGGTAAAGTACTATCTATCTATACTGACTGTACTTCAATGCTTCTAGACTACAGCAACATCACTTGTCGTTGCCGATTCGAACAATCTTCAATGAGTCCTTCCACAGACGCTCTTCGTTCTTTGGATCATACGTGCGGCTGACGTATCCAACGCCGAAAACATCATTATCGTCTTCCCCACGTCGTGCCTCTTCACAATCCTCCAGGTACTTTCCTCCCTTGTTTTCCCACTCTTTCCCGATGGCAGCGAGAACAGTCGTAGCTGCTCCTTGCTCGGGAGATTTCAAGATCTTGACGATGTGCTCATTCGCCATGATGGACTGAACGAATTCGGGGCCCACGTGTCTGGAGATGTTTGTGCCGATGCCGCCTGGGTGGAGACTTGTTGCATGAAGTCCTGCAGAGCCGTAGCGACGATCTATTTCGTTGGCCAAGTAGGTACTGGAGAGCTTCGAGTTTGCATACGCTAGCCCATGGCTATATCCTCCCTTTTCAAAGTTGTAATTGTCGCTCTCCGGGAGGCTCCCTGCGCGATGGGCTGACGATGAGACATTGACCACTCTGGAGTGGAAACCAGGACTCGCGCTGGCAAGCAAGGCAGGCTTGAGAAGTTGAAACAGGAGGAATTGACTGAGGTAGTTTGTGGCGAAATGGATTTCTTGCCCATCCTCTGTGAGCTTGAGATCCGCGATACCCATAACACCTGCGTTGTTGATGAGTATGTTGACTTGGTTGTTCGATTTCTTGAGGATGGCCGCAGCAGCGGCTCGTATGCTGGCGAAAGAGTTGTTGTCCATCTCTACCAGCGACACGCGACCTGCTTCCACGATCCTCGCGAGAGCAGTCTCGGCCATCTTCAAGTTGCGGGCAGTCAAGAACACGGTGGCGCCCGTAGTAGACAAGGCTCGTGCAGTTTCGAGCCCGATTCCGGAGCTTGCACCAGTGATGACAATTACTTTACCACCGAGTGTGCCTTGGACACCCTCATCACGAATGATTTGGAGAGCAGTCGGTCGGGCATCGCCGGCGCCCTGAGGATTGGCATGCGCGGCAGTGTATGCACCCATATTGACAAGTAGATGAGATAAGGGTAAGAGTACGATAAATCAGCAAGGGTAGATTGAGGAGGATCCTGACCTGTGAATCGTGATGAGGTGGAAGGAGGAAAACTGATCGGCAGCTGTATCACTTTATATATTTAGCTATCGGGCCCACTGCTGCGCTCCGTTGCTCCTGGCAGCTGGTCTCAATGGCACAAGAAACGGATATGCACCGAACAGAGGAACGCTTTGAAATACAAAAAGACGAGGGCCTAGACGAGGCGTTACCTATAGTCTATATGGGCCTGATCGATTACGCCTTCCTACGACCAAATGCAAGAAGAAAGATCGACGGCACTGGATGCTAACTCCTTCGGCATTGCTATGATTTACTCTTTGGCGCTTTTAGCGGCCGCCGATCAAGGGATGAGGTTTCTGCGGAAGGATGCTCCTGGAAGCTTGAGTATAGGCACTTTTATTTGACGAACGATGTGAGGAGAAAGGAGGCTAGCGCTGCAGAGACGGAAGATGACGACTACGTCGGGCATACCATCAAGAAAAGTCATAAACGAGGCTTTCAAGGACCAGGTGTGACGAGCGCCCTGGACGTGTGTGGTCAAGAAGGAAGTTACGGCTGCGGAGAAGAAGGTTCTCAACGGGGTGAAGACAAAGAAAGCACACGCAGGGAAAGGACGAGGACTACGACGGGCAAGCGCATCGACGATGCCTCCAAGATACCTACTGAACAGTGATGATTCGAGAGTGGTGGGCTGAAGTCGGCTGCGCAGCGGCCGCGGTTCGGCCGGCAATGCGGCCGCAAAAAGTTCACCGCAGCGGCCGACTCATTTCCATCACATTACCACCTCGCGCTTCAAAACACCAACTCACCGACTCTGTGTGCCCATCATCGTTTTGACAAGCACAACGTCAAAGTGGCTTGACACTACCTACGTACCTCTCCACATTATGCGATCTCCTAGCAGCGACGCCGGCGTCGATCAGGCACAGCTAGCATGCATTTCGTGCAAAATACGAAAGCGGAAATGCGATAAAACTCGCCCCAAATGCTCTCCATGCTCAAAGTAAGTGTGGTTGATTGCCTTTTCTCTCCCCTTCGCCCGCTGCAGATGGAGTCAACAAGGGACAAATAGGAGGAAAGTGACTTGCGAATACCGGCGGCCGGAGCGACACCGCGATTTTGTATCTGTATCTGTATCCGCATCCGCAACCGCCTCCGGCCGCTCGTGGCATGACTTTCACAGCGATGATGATCGAGCTGGTGTTCAGTCCCTCGACTTCCCCACCATGCTGTTCCTGGATCCGCGCATCTTACAACATGGACAAGTGGAAGTCTGTCGAGCCGCTAGTCCCGTTGCAGAGCACATTCTGCATCTGCTGGGAGAGGTTGATGATGTTCGTGCCACTGCATGCAAATTCTTCGAACACATCCATTCGTGGATGCCGTTTATCTCCAAGAAACGCTTCTATGACCTCTATCTGCCGTCCCCATTCCAATCCCGATCGGATGTTGTCCTTCTTTTGCTTTCTCTGAAGCTCATCACCACGCTACCTCCTACAGGTCCGCGAAATCCTCGGACCCCGCTGTACCACGCCGTGAAGCACTTCCACCTTCAAGTCGAAGGCTCGAGTACCTTTTCTCTACCGGTCCTGCAGGCTGCGGTACTCGTAGCTCTCTACGAACTTGGACATGCTATATACCCTGCAGCTTTCTTGTCTGTTGGAGCATGTGCTCGCTATGCGCACGCTCTTGGCATCAACTGCAGCGGATCGTTGCAAACAAGAAGGGTCCTCACACTGGTTGAGGTTGAGGAGAGGAGGAAGACTTGGTGGGCAATTGTAATCTTGGACCGGTTGGTGCCTGCTTTTTTACCCGTTATAAGATAAGGTAGCTACCACCATTGGCTCGATACTGATGACCATTATAGCTTCGTGAGTATTGGCTGCCCTGGGAGACCCTTTGCGACGGCGGATCCTGGGTTAGATGATCTTTTGCCGGCAGATGGCACATCATGGGACCAAGGTGTAAGTTGCACCGCTTTCAGTCGCCTTATGCGTGCTCAAGAATGTAGTAGATTGTCAGAACAAATGGTTCCAGTACACTATCTTCGCCATTGACTGGCCATATGAGTAGATTTGCCTTGTTGTGTCAAGCCGCCAGATTGCTGGGTCAAGTTCTACAACATCTTTCTAGCGACCCGGCGAACCGTGACGACGCCTGGATACAGCTGGATCGAACCCTTCAGTCAATGATTGCCGCTTCGCTGAACGTGGACCCACCAGACTACGACCAGATCAGCTTTATTTATAGGTACCTGATTTGCCCGTTCTCAGAGCTTTACTGACTGCTTCGAATGTAGTGCCCTGGTTGCTCTGTACACGCCGTGGCTTTACTCCGATGGCGTAAGCACAGTCGACAGGGACCGTTCTCGGCGTGCAAAAATCGTCGTTCAGCAAATCACCGAGACGATATGTACAAACTTGGTCGATCACCAATGCTTCCTAGGTCGCGATCCTGAGGACATGTCACCGTGGGGTCTCTTTTTCGCATACCATGTCTGTGCGGCCCACATGCAGCCTAATCGAGAAGGCTCGGACGAGCCTGAGATTGTGAAGAGCCTGAAAGAGGCATTTTCTGCAGTCGATGTTCGGTGGAACGTTGCAGGTACGTACGTCGTGTCATCTCCAATCGACTCTCTGATACCTAATCAATCGGCTTAGGTGTTTATCTCCAGCTCCTTGAGGCACGAGAAGTTGGAATGATTTCCGATCGAAGAACGAGTTGAACAAGGGGTCACTACAGTTGCAACGTGAGGCGGGTTAGTTGGGCTTATGTCACAACCCGACGCATCGCCTGAGCAGCATCGTGAGGATTGCTCGACCCTTCCCCCAACGTTATCAGAGCGCATTGCTGGGCAAGCAGTTTTGAAGCGAATATTCTACTAACAATCGACCTAAGAAGTTAGCGACTCATCGCGTATCTGTTGAGTTATGCAAGTAGCGTGCCCTCAGCTTAAGCCGCGTGTTGTGCGCACTTTGGCGAACATGAACCCTTCACTAGGTGCAGTGCACGCCTGCGAAGCACACATCTTCAACCACGGCGCAAATGTCAAGACTTCGGCCGAAGTAATCATGATGCAAGCTGAGTAATGGATGTTTTGGCACTGAGCCGTCAAGTTAGAGGATGCTGACTAGAAGGAAGGGGAATTGTCGATAGAGCAATAAGAGTTGAAGAGAGGTTCCTGTAGCTTGCTGGCTCTGCTAGCTTGTTTAATTTGGGGAGTCCCCAATCCGAGTGCAACTGTTGCCAACGCAGTAGAACCAAATTCGTCGCCACTGTTTGTCACATTGTTTGAACGTTCCGACCTTACCTAGGTAGTTGTTTTCTGAAGGTTCCAAGCGCCTTAGCGCCTGCGCAAAACGCTCTGAAACAAATCCTATTACGCTCGGTGGACCTGTTTGGCGTGAAACTGGGAAGCTAAAGGATCTAGGTGGTATACAAGTCATGAGTGGTGATGCTACATGCATGCTCAATGAGATCCAAGCAGCCGGTTATAGAACTTTAATTCAAGATGTTCTGAAGCTTCACTAACTGCAGTCCTCGAAGTACTTGGTTGATGTTTGCTAAACATAGAGGCAGTGCATTGAACTGGTGCCGTTCCGCCCACAATGACATGAGTGGGATATTGATTTCCCTGCTGTTGAGAACCCCCTGCATCCATGTCGCGCCAAAGTCCGGACCGATTTCCGCAATACCACTTTCGCACTGAAGACAACAAGCGACCCTTCTGGTCGGCTCCACGATAGAAAACTCAAGCGGCATTTCTCGGCGGTCCGTTGGTCTTCTTGCCTTCGGTGACGATCTTGTGCCCAACCACAATCAATCCATCTCGCGCACTGCTCATAGCAACATCAACATCTCTGCCAGCATCGCGTAGCTCCGACCCGTCCGTCTCGCACACAACCATGTCCACAATCACAATGGGCGCTTCCTTCCCCACACACTCTCCGAACGTCCAGATCGCAATATCCTCCGCCTTCTCGTCGGTCTTGGCCAACCGTCCCTGCACCGTACGATGCAGATGTCGCTGCGTTTCGAAGGCCGCAATGATGGCGATGTCGGAGCCGCTGAATCCGTCCTCAAACAGCTCCGTGATGAGACCCCAGACCGCTTGAGCGAACGTTTGGTTTTCGCCTTCACCGCCGTTGCCCTCCGTTGGTGATGCCAATGCGCAGTCCAGATACATCATACTCGAGCTGTCGTAGTCGTAACGCTTGTGCAAGAATTCCTGGAATTTGATGGCCGTGGGGCGTGACTCAAGGGCGGTACCTTCACCGTCTGTGATGTTCTTGTCATAGATACCCATTGCTCGCATGAACGCAGCAAGAGGCTGAACGGTTCGATATTGTGCGTTCATGCTGATATATGGGTATCCGTTTCGCACCAGTCTGGCAATCAATGAGCTACCGCGCTGGTCAGGTGGTCGGTTCGTGTTTGTTCGATTAGCTTGAGCCATGCCGCGAATCTGTTCTGCGAATGGGATGTTAGAATTCACGATGGAATATTACAATGTCGTAATGACAGCTTATACCCTCACCTACCAACGTAAATAAATCTGTGTGATCACGAAGAGGACTCCAGGGACGGATCGTTTGTAAGCGCACGCCGACGTGATGAAGAGCAGCTGGAAGGAGAGGATGAGAGGAGGGAAGGGCACAAAGTGGGTGAGGAGACCTCCTTATATGTCACTGATGCTCCAGCCGCTCACTGGAGCCCGCCCGGCTCGATTCTCACTTGTGAAACGCCGCGAGTGAACTCCGCCGCATCATCTCACTGCTTCAGGCCCTTTTTAAATCCTAACTTTCTTTTTTTCTGAGTCTCCATAACCTCGGTGCTTGTTTAGAGTCAATCCAACATGTTACGCCTGGTCAAGTGTATCCATAGCTCTTGAAGGCTTGGTAAGGTTCACTTGACCTCACTGATAGGTCAATTTTACGCGTCTCATCACCATACACTGACAGCGCTTCCCACGCTGTTGAGACAGTGCCGTACTGTTCTTGAATGAGTTGAATGGAAAGGCATTTCTCGGCCATAACAAGCGAATCCTGATTCTTCTCAGCCAAAACTCCGACCGGTTGCGCAGAAGGTTGTCGGACTCACTAAATCACAGCGACTTCACAACAGCTTCAACCTCTTCACAGCAAAGCTTAGACCTCCGCAAAGCGCACTGAACCCGGTAAACAAAATCAACGCCCCATACCCCGTGCTATACCCTAGACTGCTCAGCGCAAACCCACCATTCCCATTCCTACTATTGCCATTCAGCGCCAAAAGAGCTTCACTCAACGGCCCGCTCGCCACAGCCCCAATGCCCCTACCCACGCAAAACATCCCAAAGACCGTCCCACTATCAGCACTGACCGTATCCTTCATCGTCTCCTTTGTCATCCCAATATACGTACTCGTAAAGCCTCCCGCAAAAGCACCATACATGAGCGCAAACACGATCAAGACGGGCAAGTTCGTCGCCGTGCCCCAGAGCGCAAACGCTGCAAGGGAGGAACCGAGCGCGGAGATGAGCATCACAATTGAGACGTGCAGCCGATCGACCAGGTAGCCCAGACTCAGCTGTGAGAAGACGCAGGCGATGTTGACCAACGCGATGAGAACGGAGCCGACCAAGCGGGAGGTCCCCAGGTGTTGCTGCGCGAATGTGCTTAGGTAGATGGTGGGGATGAAGTACCCCAGGCCGGCGAGGATGTTGGCGGTTTGGTAGAGCCAGAATGTCGGGGTCAGGATGAAGCGGTAGCTGACTTTGCGGATGGGGCGAGATGGTTCGGATTTGGGGACAGGGACGCGGGGTTTTAGGAAGGGAAGGAATGGGAGGGTGAGGATTGGAATGATGACGGCCCAGCTGCGGAGGGTGGTGCGGTAGGAGTAGGTTGTCAGAGACCAGTTTAGGAGGAATGGGACGGTTGCGCCGGCGATGCCTAAACCGTCAACGAGAAGTCTGTTAGTAAATTTGAAGCTTACACCTCGGCTGTGATCATACGGGAGGGCGCCAGCATACCGTTTCCAGTGCACAAAACCCCGAACGCAAGACCTTTCCGTCTGACAAACCATCCGTCCAGGAAGTACACCGCCGTATAGAGCAACAAGCATCCCCCAGTCGCAAACATCACTCCCTGAGTGAGGACTAGCTGCCAGACGGTCGTGGCAAACGAAGCCAGCGCCAGCGAAAGGCTCATGATCACGACGCCGGCTGCACAGGAGTATTTCTGGAACGCGGGAAAGCGGTAGATGGCAGCATAGACCAGCGATCCTCCCAGGTAGAGTATTCCCGTGGCGCAAGTTCCGACGATGGCTAAGCCGTGGGGGTGGTTGGAGAAGGGAGGCGTTTTGGTGTAGTATTCTTGGAAGACGCCGTAGGAGAAGGGCAGAGCTTTGGTAGAAAGACAGAGGATGTTAGTGTATTGGGTTCCCATACTACTGCGGAAGTGCTTTGCCTCTGCAAATTTTCTCAAGTGTGACGTTATCGGTGCCGGAATGGTGATTACAGAAGGGGACAACGGTTTTACCGGGTTCTTGGATGGGGTCCGCCATGGGGTGGATCAGTTGCATGGCGGAGATGGGCTTCTCTCTTTCAAAGCCTCTTCCACTTGATATTGGATTGTTGCTACAAGGGTTGACAACAATATTCCACGGAGTAAGACTAAGAGAGGGAAGAACTCCACTACGCACCCCAGCACATCGCCTCGACCATAAAGCACGCACACAAGAACAACAGAGCGTCCTTTCCGCCATCGGCCTGAGGCAAGTTCGCCTGCTCAATTTCAGGCTGCGGATCTCTTGTATCACCCACATCGTAGGGAGTTAGTTCGATTCCGTGATCCGTAGACCGGTCCATGTTCGGTATGTCCCTGGAAAAGCTACGGTTGGTGATCTCGGTCGGATGGGCTGCGTGAGTTGGTAGCCGTGTAAATCGCGTTTGGAAGACGATTGTTGCATCAAGCAAAGGAAATGATATGAGTAATGGTCTGTGGCAGCCGTTTAATGTGGTTGAATGATGGTGCTGACACCTCCGTTGGTGTTCCGACTTCCGACTGGGTTCGCATGCGGGTGGCAAAAGTGGTAAGTTATCCAAGCTTTTGAGGGAGATTAATCCATCCTAGAGAGGCGAAGGATACTTGGTGAGTTATCTATACCTAAAAACGCCTACAAGAGAAAAAATGAGTGCTATACTAGTCTACAGAAGATAGTATAAGTATTAGCGTGGCAACACGGCTTTTCCCCGTCATATAGGCGCAATATGTTACCTCCAATCGAATCTCTTACGCCGAAAACTGCTGCAAAGTCTGTAGTAGAATAAGAGCACGACATAATAAGATAGTAAGATATAACGCTGATGGATTGTAGCAATATATAATCCTCTCCTCTACGCAAAAGCATGAACATTCAATAGAACAGCTTCCTTGAACATTATCATGTAAACTGCCGTGTGGCAGAAACCCCAAATTTCATGTGACCATGATCCATTATAATGTACATATGCTGGGTTCGATCTTCAATCGTCACATACAAGGCCGTCAACATGAAGAAACCCCTTCCCAGGCCATAATCAATTCCAATTCGGTGCGGCATGTACCCCGACGAACGCCCGGGATACCCTTTGCCAATGTTGGAACCCAGAGTACTGCAGTTTTCGAAGGACGAATGTTCAGGGTTTCGAATGTTCTTCACAGCCCTAGTATGACTGGCCTGCATTAAGGGAAGTGGGAGGGTTCCGGAGTCGTGGATCGGGCATTAAGCAATACTGGTGGAGGTATCTGGAGGGTGGCCGGGCTACCTTGAGGATCCGATGTGTTTGACTTCTTCATCTCGTCGTGAATCCGGTTCCACGCACCTTTTGCGTCCCAAGTAGGCTTTGGGAGCGTCCATACGTAAGAAACTTTCCCATGCCGGTCATCACCAGTCTGGCCTTTGTTGAACCGCTCGCGGTCTTCGGACATCTTCACCCTTACCTCTTCCAGCCACTTGTCCCATACCGATGTCTTGGGTACGGAAGTGAGCAATCGTGCCCATTCAGTGGAGCCACTAATGAAGAGGGCTTTCCAGAGAGCTACGGTAAAGTTCGATTTCCGGGTCTCCCGGTTCTCGGTATCAGTCGACGACGATCCGCGGCTACTCTTATGGCCAATGGAATGCCAGATACCCTGAAGGAATCTTGTCTTGTGCGCCGGCGCCGGGTTATGGCCGCTGTGGTCATCGATACGCTGCTCTATCACTTCGAACGTTGCCAAGTCCCAATACCTGTCCGGCGCCACGGTGGCAACGAACCAATATGCGATGTTCAAGATCACGTAAGATGCCGCGAAGCTAAGTTGCAGCTTGGTTGTGGAATTAGCCAAGGAGATGATACCACCTATAAGTAAGAGAGTAGCAGAAAGTGCGATGAACCGATATACATCTACACTCTCGACGTTGTACTGTATATCTTCTCGTGTGAAGTAAAGCTGACGAGCAACATCTTCATGGCATCTAACAATTAGAAAGGATCCGTTATCTTGGGCTAGTACAATATCCCCCGGTGGAACTTCTTCCCCTTGGTCCCGTTTCCGAAGGTTCAAGGTCGACTTGTTTCCAATTCCAAGAATCGTCGAAAGGAAGGAGAGCAATATCGTAGCCAGAAGGGCCATTCCATCGTCATACTTGATGGACAAGCCCACATTCACACAAGCGATGACACAACCGAGACAAGTAACGGCGGTCAAGTAGCTTAGCCTCTTGATCTTGAGCTCGGCCTGCTGGTCATCCCTGTGAATATGTATGCAGCGGACCTCGAAGTCTCGCAGTTTCGCACACTCTCCGCTAGATTCTAATTAGCAAGGAAGCCCCTCTCACTTGGAAGCAGAACGCACTGGACGAGATTTGCGATATAATTGACACGATCCCGAAAGTTGCCTGAGTACACTCCGACGACTATCCCATCTGCTCGGGGAAGGCCGGTAGGTCTAGCACGTCGTATCAACGCATTGGGTGCCGGTATGAGGCGGGGCAAGTAAGTGAAATTCGATATTGAAGCAACTGAGGCATGGACAAGGACAAGTGCTTCGCCTAGGAGAGCAAGGAAACCGACGATTTCCAGTTGTAGACTGCTGAATCCGCCGGTCAGAAAATTCAGTGTATGGAGCATGCTGATCACCCAAGCACGCAGCGGGCAGGTGACCTTATCTAGTACCTAGAAGAGAGGATGGTCTAAGCCTCGCTGCACGAGAACCCGGGCAGCTATAAAGGCGAAGGCCCTCGAGCCTACAAGTCAACACAGCCATGTAGCTTGTTATGAACCTTGGCGATTGAGGCTGAACAGCTTCAGTCTTGGCAGCCGTGCATAAGGCACACAGGCCAGAACTGGACGCCTCGTGCACAGCCATCCGAAAGCTGCGGATTACGAGGATGCGCTGCATGAAGCCTTGAGCGGCTGCACAGCAAGAAGCCTTGAGCGGCTGAACAGAACGCAGGTGATGTTAGGGAAGTACAAACGCGTGATGTCATCACGCTAAACTCACGTCCATGCAAGCGAGTACTTGGAAGCAACTGGAACGCGCACGAGGGCAGTCGAAACCGGCCTTTTACCACTGTAAAGGCTTCTTGCACTGTTCTTGATGTGCTTACGACACGCTAGAGTTGCTGTCTTTGAAGCAGCTTTCACCGCTGTTTCGTTTGCCCTTCGTGGTCCCATGCTTGAGCTTTTTAAAGTGCTTACGCTTAGTGCTTACTCTTGGGGCTCGCTTAACCCCTGGCAAAATGAAGCACAAGCGGCTTTCCATAGGACCCCTAGCGTAACTGGTTCTACTGCCACTCAGGATCAAAGGCCTCTTCCTTACCATTGTATATACCTAGGTGGTAGATAGGTATTACAGCCTGATTACCTAGATTACCTAGCTATGGAGCTAACTAAGCAAAAGTAGTACTCAAATTCTCCACCTCGCCACTTCGGCACCGTGGAGCAGGCCGTAGCATTCAGAGTCGCCAACTTTGACTCGAACGGGCTGGTTTTGCAGAGTCGGCAACTTTACTTGAAGAGGAGTCTCAATGGCAGAATGACAATCTATTAAGAGACGTCTCCATATGATGTTTAAAATCATGGAGAGCTCTAAGTCAGAAGCTACTCTTCGTGGCAGCCAACAGTCCGGGAATGTCGACGACGAATCGAACTCCGGAGTTCACCGGCCAACAACTGAAGAATTCCTGGCAGATGCTATTACGAATCCTTATTTCGACATAGACGCAGGCTATGATTTGAATGAGACTGTGAAAACCAATATTCTTTGTTCACAGTGTGTTTCAGCATTTCAGAAAGTGCCACCGCTTATGCCAGATGATTTAGAGGGACTGTGTGAACCAGTGCGGCCGCATGCACTCGACCTGCAGCACTATTCATCTCCTTTAGAGCTCCGTCAATCGGCAAGGAACGGATGTCATTCATGTACGGTGCTCTGGGGCGTTATGATAAGGTACGGTGTACTATGACTAGTACATGACCTATGTAGGACACTTCGATGTAGCGGACAGCTGAAGGTGTGAACAGAGATTCAAATGGCTTGTTACCGTCAACATATCTCATTGTGTTAGTGCACGATTTCACGTATGCAGTATCAAAATCTATATTGTGGAGGCTGCAGCTCAACGTAGAATATGAGAGGCAGTCTCGGCAGGAGGTTCGAATTCTTTCGGGGGTGTCTAGTATGAGCCTCATCGGCGTTCTGAACGTACGTCAACGGTCCAAGCTAACATTCTCTGCAGTATACAAGTCCCGGGTAGAGGATTCACTGGATGTACAGAATCCAAGCATTTTTACAGCTTCCGATTGGTCCTTCAATGTCGCTAAGGATTGGATCAATGACTGCATTGAAAACCACTCTAGCTGCAAAGCTTCTAAAAATGGTGGCTTTCAACTGCCTACGCGGCTTATTGATGTCGGTGACGGACTTTCGCAGCCTTGCCTTATCCTATCTACTGGTCTACCCACGTCTAGTGCTGGCGAGGAAACACAATACGTTACTTTGAGTCACTGTTGGGGTAACACTGAGCCCATTTTGAAGTCGAGCAACATTGAGTCACTTCGTAGCGGTATCATTGTGAAGCGTCTCCCACGTACGTTTCGCGATGCAATCCATATCACCCAGCGCTTAGGGTACAGATACCTGTGGATTGATTCTCTGTGCATCCTACAAGACTCTCAGCAAGATTGGCGGAATGAGTCGGCGACGATGTGTGCCATATATGGCGGCTCAGTTCTGAACATTGCTGCCGCTTGGGGCAAGAATGGACACGACGGCTGCTTTGCTAAGACGAATCCACTATTCACATCTCGATGTCGGATACCTGGGGCTGTTAACGTTGATAACTATACCGACATGAGTTCCGAACATGAGAGAGCTTTGGACGCACCCCTTCGGAGGCGCGCTTGGGTGATTCAGGAGAGGCTTTTGTCACCGAGGACGCTGTATTACGAGTTTATGGGACTTTCATGGGAATGTCGGGAACGCGGGGAGTATGAGGCAGGGAGGCAAGGGGTTGTAAAGGCAGAGCGTGATTATCTAGAAAAGAGGCTTTTCGCCGTGTCAAAGTTCGAACGGTCAGGCAATGAGCAACAGAAGAATTCAGATATTGAGGAGGATTTCCAATCCTTCTGGAGAAGAACTCTCCACGACTACACAAAATGTGTTCTGACGCGCCACGAGGATAAGTTGGTAGCGCTCTCTGGGGTGCTGGAGATGTTACAGAAATGCACCGGTTATTCATTCGTCGCTGGCCTATGGAAGGAGAACTTGATTAGCGAGCTTTTGTGGGAAGTTTACTACACCGTTGAGGGAGGGCAAACACCGAAGCCGGATCTGTTTCCATCATGGTCTTGGGCCTCTTGCGTCAACGGACATATTCGGCCAGGCCTGTTTGCCATCCATAGCGGTTACCAGAAGGCCAGGATCCTCCATGCATCGTCTTGGACAGAGAGCTCCGAGAATATAGTGACAGTGAAAGGGCACATCCAGATCCGCTGTGCGCTGTGGGAAACCGAGGTGAGCGAAGGATTCCAATGCTTGGCACGTTTGAGATTCCCAGTGGGAAAGGCAGACCTGGCTTCAACCGATGGACATTCCTGGCACGCGTATGGCAGCCTAGACAATTCATTGACTGGAGATGCAACAATACTTGCCCTGCTTTTGGCCTCGGAGGATTCAGACTGGGACCGGACGACTACGCATGTCACAACTTTGAAACACGGGCTTTTAGTACGAAAAGCAAATAGGTCGGGATCAGGATACTATGAACGGGTCGGAACCTGGTACTCGACCGAATATGTTCCACCATGTGATTGCGAAGTGCCCGAGTACGGCGAACATGCGCCTGATTGTAGGAGCGACCCGCCTCCAAGAGTTCGCAAGTCGGACATCAAAGAAATCGTTCTAGTTTGATTCATTGGCATAAACATGCATAGCGTTTACCGGCTTTCTACACTCTTGGAAAGATATAGAGGCAGAACCGGTGATGTCAACCAAACTCATATCAAGCATTCTATACGGTAAATCACAAGAACTCTGCTGCGTATTTTTTCAGCCTTATTCCGTGCTATTAGAGCCACTACAACCAAGAGAAGTCAGGCACGAGTCCGATCTCCTTGACACAGTACCCGAAGCGGACAAGAGCTTGTCCTCATCCATGTCCTTCTCATATATACCTTTGGAAGCTACAGCAACCCCTATCAACCAGTTCTTCACAAAAGCTTATATTCCACTATTTCAGTGGATTTTCTCTTAGTGTTATTTATGGATCCGGAACACCCGATGGGTCAAACGGAGCCCTGACAGGTGCCTAGAAAAGTCCCCAAGTGCGGCGGATTGATCTCAAAACATGAGAAACATTGAAATGGTGTTTTACAATGCCTACGTCTGCGTAGCGCCGACGATTGCTATCTTTGCGGCCTATACGCCTGCGCTTCGGATAAGCTCACGTAGTCCACTTTGCCGCCTGTGATGGGCGGATCTTTCTTTCTTTCGATTCTTCATATGGCATAGTCGGGCCCGAATGAGGGATAAAGAGGAGGACGGCATCTCCTTTCTCGTCACGCCAAGGAATAGCGAGATTCCCGAGACCATGACGGCAATAGCTCTTGGAAGTAGCACCACCTGACCTTCGCTACAACATTCACCGACCCGTAAACATGACCCAAGGCAAGGCAGCAAGGTCTGCCAACTACAAGCGCTGGCAACCAGGCATGACGGCACCACAGGCGCCGTCCCTGCAAGAACAACACGGGATGGGACCTTACAAAATTGGTCGACCCCCCTCTTGTCGAACCCCATAGTGACGACTACGCGAACGTCGACAACTGTCCACCAAAGAAACTGCCACCTGGCCAATCGCCTCGCAGCCCCGCTTATCACGATGCTTGCCACTTACAAGCCCACTCGCGAGACTCTCTCCACCAGAAATGGCCTACCGTATTCGACACGCGAGGTCTTATATACAAAGTGCGCCACCCTCTAGGCACACCCGCAAAGGTGAGGAACAGCAGCAGAAAGAACCTCAAACTTGAGTTTCTGAGTTCTATCTGTCGTCCTCTGCAGCAACGTACGGGATGACAGAGATTATGTTAACCCAGATAAGCTGAAGACATGGGCAAAGAAGAAAGACGTAGAACGGAAGAAGTGGGCTCACGGTATTTTGATGTGGGACTTACAGATAATGACGACGGAAGTGATGATAGAGACGATGATGCTGAGGACCAAGAGGATTGGATGGAAGGCCCATCTACGTTAAGGCATCGCAAGACGACTGGGAACAAGAACTACGAAGACGAGTGGAACGCACAGTGGACAAGACTTCGCATGGAGGGTTCGGGCTACACGATGATCGTTATATTACCTACCCACAGCGATGTCCGTTCTATGTGGTAAGCACTGAACCCGCAGCGTCTGGTCACGGATACGGAGAGCTCATGGGTGAGGGCTATATGATCTCATGTTCCTCTCTGACAATTTATGGCAGCATGCTAAAGCGTGTCGAAAAGTGCTAGCTTGTATGTCAAGCACGGCCCCTATACACGAGACGCTAGAAAAAGAGCCTTTGGACATTCACAAGAAAGTGTTGTACGTAGTTGCACTCAGATCATATTGAATTTGCGAAACCAAGGTAACGGCAAGCCAAGTTCCCGCTCGCCACAGCTCGATTCCCCTGAATTGAAGTCAATGTACTAGAGAAGATAGAGAAGCCCACTCCTTACGTTGTTGAATCTTAAGCCAAACGGGCTCTAAACATCAACACATCTCAAATATAATTTCCAACGGCCCCTGAATATTCAATAAAACCGAAGGTGTAGACAGTCTTAGACACCATCCTTTGATCACATATTCCAAGAGCATCCCGAGTAAAAATTGCTACCAAACAGCGCTAGCATGACGTTATTCTAGCAGAGCAGTAGGTCATTTAAGCATGATTTGTCAGAAGAATAGCACCACGCCCCAATTTCCATATAGGGAAAACTAGATCGGCAGTTTCTACGCTGTCCGCCCACATCGCCAATGAATGGAAGTATCCGCACACTGGTCACTTGCGCTTGCTAGAAGCCGCGGACTGCCCCAGGTTTTGGAGATTCGCGGTCGGTCCTGGCTTCGATTTCTCAATCGCAGACGCGAATCCACCACTTACTCCAGACGAAGAAACACCTCGAAGACTTATCGGGATAGGTGACGATGTGATAAGACCATGATGATGATGCTGTGACAGACCGTCAGTGATGATTGGGGTGGTGACACCAGCTTCATGCTTGCAGCGATCTTCACTAGGAAATGTGTCGTGATCATCACTGTCAGGAAATAAAGCCATCAAGCAAATACAGCGCGGATTCGGTGCAGCGGCGAAGCAATGGGGTCCGTCTCATCACTTCCCTCAGCCTAAGGGTCGATCTTAGGGTCGTACTCGGTGTCTTTGGGAGTACGCTGAATGCGGTCAATATAGTGGCGGCCAAATGTCAGCGTTCAGCGCTGATACAGACGTTGTGTTGCAGTGGGTGAGCCAGAGTTAACTTCATGCTATTGGTACACAAAGATCTTTTACATTGGGGACATACAAAATAATTATCAGGATTAGCCTCATATACTTACCATATTTCTGAGCCATGCCGTACCAAATCGTCCATACATTAGTTTTCGCACCTTGCTTGCAGCAATTCATCGGGACCTGCCCTGGGACATCCGTCCCCGTCAAGCATCCTCCGCTCATCCGCAGTCTTTCTGCATATTTAATTCTCCATCTGTTTCTGTCAAGTTTGCTTTGTTCAACCGAACTTTCGGTCTCTCCGGTCCTCCACCAGCATCTAGCGTCTGCGCATCAAGAAGCCTAGATTGACACACAGAGGGGTCAGCCGATGTCTCTCACAACCGCCCTTCTTCCCTTCACCCCAGCCTCTCTTTTCCCGTCTCCGGCCCCACAATATCCCATTCAAGCCATGCCCACCACTCAGCACACAACCATCAGAGAACCCAGTTCTAAGCATCGAGGCTGTTCTAAACGAACACAGCGGGGCCAGACGCGGACGCATTTGACGATACGACACACTCGCAGCCACCGCATAACCTCTCATACGGCTCTTCCTATATATGAATCGCAATTTTGCGGGTTGCATACTGGTCTCATCACGCGGGTGCGCGGGGGTTCGAGGTAGTTGACTGGCTTGTTGAAAGCAAGCAAGGAGGAAGAGAACCGCGGACCAAAGAGTCGCAGAAGCAAAGGGAAGTGAAGGATGGGGAAAGAAACACATCCAATTTGGCGAACGGAGAGGAAGGACTTACCGAAGGGTAAGATATCTGACATGCTGTAAAGCAGAGTGCACAGCCAGTCTGCGGTGGCGAGAAACCCCTTCTACCTCACGTACTGGAGGTGGTTGATAATAACGCAATCTCTTTCTAAGGATGGCAAGTCGCACTCAGACTTGAAGCGTAGCTAGGAAGACATGCATGCCCAGCAGCGCCGAGTCCCCTCGCTCAGTGACAGCCGAGGCCAAAGCCAGGGAGTGATAAGCCTTGGTGACAGGCAATTTCTTGTTGTTCAGATGGACGAAAAGATTTCTTGAAGCAAGCGGAGTACTTTTCCTTAACTTGAGTTCCTGTTTCAGGGAGCTTATTTTGTATTGCCACACGACAAGGTCAAATTTCGTCTGAAATAGAACAAGGAGCCATCCAATGGTTCCTTTACGCCCGCACATAGTTCTTCTGCACAAATTTGAAGGCACGGAGATTCTTTTCCAATTCTTCCGGAGACCAAGTGGTTGGAGAGCAGGATAAAACTCAGCAGGGGACCGCCCAAAGCACTGGAAGCAGTACGGGCATGGTCTTATGATGTGACATGTCTTCACGTCCTGGATGGCTGTTAGAAAATCGGATGCACTGTTGCTGAGAGGACAATGGGTGTACGACGCAGATTTTATGCGTCTCAAAAAAGTTCTCCATGTGTGCGAGGGTGCAAAGCGCACTAGTGTAAGCGCTACGCGCAGCAAGCGCATGGAGATCCGAGTAAGATATTCACGTGACTACCTACTCAGACAGCGGTCTCTCAAGCAGGGCGAACGAGATATGAAGCAAGAAAAATAAGACGTATTTGACATCCGAAACGCCGCACCACACCCCAGCAGCTAAAGTAAAGTAAATACAGTTCCAGAAGTGCTCGCGATCGTACACGTCTCTTCGATGCATTACCCAGTGCTCTCACAAGCAGCATTGAATTCAACAGTCTCAGCAGTATAATCACGAATTAGCCCCACAACCATGTGTTATACACCTTTGCGCCGGTTTCCTAACCCTCCAGCCCAGTATCAGACGCGCGACATGGTGGCTTTAATCTTTTATTCGGCAATCAAGGCCACCACCCCATCCTCTGATAGCTCTCCACCACCTCCTCAACCAACTCCTTCGTCATCCTTTCCCTCTCATACACGAACCCCGTCTCCCTCTCAAACCTGCTCCCATCCAAGCTAAGATCGTTCTCCTTCAGCAGCTCCTTCTCCACAAACGGGCTCAACGGCGTCGTCTGCGTGATGCCCGCCTTTTGCTGGAGTTCCGCCCACGGATCTAAAGTCTCGTCGTTGACATCGTCGACGACGTAGTCGAGGTTGAGGCGGGCGAAGGAGGATATTAGGGTGCCGTGAAAGCCGGTGGGTATGGAGAAGATGTCGTGCATGAGGTCTGCCATTGTGCCTTGTGCTGCTGACGGTCAGCTCTTGCTTGTTCCTGTTGCCGTCTCTACTGCCTGAGAATGACTCACATGTGTCGCCATGGTCTACTATATTGAACACTGGCGCTGGCTTCCCAGCCATTCGCCCCTGCTTTTCCCTCCATCTGGCCGCGGTCCAACACGCCCTAGCCACGTCGTCCACATGCACCGTATGAGCCCTCAAATCCTTATCCCAAAGCCACTTCATCTCCTTATCCAGATGCTTGTACACCCTCGCCAGACATAACACCGTCGCCGTACTCTTCGACGCATACGGTCCATACACATTCGCCAGCCTCAATATGCAGAGATTCAGCCCCTCAATCTTCGCTAAGTCCTCTTCTGATTGTAGCTTCCACTTCGCAAGCTTGAGCCACGGCTTTAGTTTGTCCGTTTCTTTTCGAGGAACCTTGTCCGGCTTGTAGACCATGCCTGTGCTGAGTTCGATGAAGGCTTTTACGGAGCGTTTGGCGGCTTCACGGCCAAGGGCGAGGGAGAGGGCGTGCGAGCGGGCTTTGTAGACTTCGTCGACCTGGGAGTAGCGTGTTTCACCGCCGCAGTTGAAGACGTAGTCGAACTGTTTGCCATTGGTGCGGTTGAAGATACGGGGGAGAGCCTCTTGGATCAGGTTAGTCCAGTCGTCCTCGAGGGTAGCGCGTCCTAGCTCAAACTTGCCTTCTCGTGATGCGTCGGCCTGTAAGAACTTGTCCCTCGAACATGCCTCTTTGAACTCTGGTGCCAGCCATGCGAGTTCCGGTAAGTGCTTGTCGACAAGTCTAACCTCGGAGGCTAGGCTGTTCTTGTGTATGTGAAGGGCGAGGAAGCGGCCGATGTAGCCTGGAAAGTAGATTTAATGTTAGCGGCAGCGGCTTGGAGGGTCATTTAGGAGGAAGGTCTCGCAGCTGTCATTGTGTTTGGCCAGGCTTCATAGGCTATACGCATTGAGGCTCCCTACCTTGACCAGGTTTCAGGAATAGGTAATGCACATATGGATGTAGATGCCTCGTTGTACTCTTCCAGAGTGCATGAGCCTCACGGGATCTCGTCCGTTGCGTAGCATGCGCCGCCTCTTTTCAAAACGGTGCTCGATTCGACATCAGAATTGAAAATTTGCGTACCTAGACCTCCAACAATCAACACAGCAGGCTTCGTGTTGCCCGCCCCGTCCGCGGTCATGGCCGTCTCCAATACGAGCACGACGTACTCAGATAAGCAGCAGCGTTATCAACAGCTGCCCGAGGTATTGTATCCTCAACCTCCGCGACACCGAGTAAAGAAGTACTCAAGGACAAAACCTTGAGCGCTTCTCATGTAACCCAGCATCTCTCTGCTGCAGGGCAAAAGGAGAACAATTGGCGGAGGAAGCGCTTGCAAACCCGGATACTTGTCCTGCAAAAGGCAGCAGGAAAATAATTGTGGTGCCTGACCACCCGCTGCACGGTGTCAGGTGTGTAACGGCCTGCGTCGGGAGGCGTTGGCGATCCAGTCAAAGAGAGCTGTGCCTGCAGGTACCTTTCAAAAAGAGGCTTCTCCGCGTTTGCTTTAGAAAGTTCGCATGCATGCAACCGATGCAGGTGTGTGTGTGCGCCTCGATGCTGCCGGCTCGTACCTGATCCTTTCACAGCCGTTTGACTGCATTATTACCACACACTCGGTATCCAGTCATGGTCAGTCAAGCTTGCAGGCATCATTCGTTAGTTGGGATTGCGGACGGGTAACGGATCAGATGCCAAGCCATTTCGCTGAACTTTTGGTCTCACGCATGTTTCGACTGGCGGAATTTGGATCAGCAAACGCCCACGCAATGCTTCGCCAAGAATGTATTACTTGTGTTCAAGACGATACGCTGAAGATCCTTCCTCTCCATGCGATCTGTAATGGCGGTTGCTGCTGTCATATTTGGGCTTGTCCAGTTGTTCGCATCTGGGCACGGCACGAGGCGCTCATGGGCAAGGATCTCTCTTCGCCCTGGCATACATCAACCAGGATTAATATGATGAGGTGTCATATGGATTCAGGGCGGAGTCCTCTTCGCCTTTCCATCGCTGTGCCAATCTAATTACCCATGTAGCCATTGATTGTAAAATCTACCTCTGCTCAGCTGTTGGCAGTAAACTGTATCAAGCGAAATGAGTATATATTTAACATTGCAGAAATATCGAGGGGTGACGAAAGACAAAACTGGGACTTCGTTCAACGGTTCGGACGCACTAAGGTAGGTACAAATGTATGCAGCCGCTTACCAGGATGTGCAACGGTCCGCAAGGCTAGTTCCTGAAGATGACTGCAAACGACCCGAGCTGGAGGCACACCAGCGTTTTATTTTACGAGCCAGTTGGGCATACGGTCCAAGGTCTCGTTTGGTAAGGTAGTTACCTATCGAGCGTGTATGAATGAAGCCCACCATCTCGAAAGCTCTGGGCGCCACTGCCGCACATACCATAGTAGAGCGGAACTATGCTCAAGCAGAGGACTCGAGCCTCTCGAGCCGCATTGCATTGCCGAATGTCCGGAGAACAGACCACCTCCTAGAAATAACCGATGATCATCACTGACCGCTCCAGGTTACCTTCTATTGAATGCTGTAACCAGAATAGAAGTTGTGTGCAGAGCAGCGTTCAACCACTCCGCTGGGGTCTGACTTTCAGACCTGAAGTATACCCCGGAAAATCAGTACTTCTGCGCCATCTTCGAATACTGCGCCTACTGCGGCAATGCACTCAAATCCTTCGAAGCTCTGCCTTTCATTTGGGTTTGCCTTGTAGGATTCCAATGGTTGAACGCAGCTGGAATTGGGATTCCTGCGCCACATGCTGCATGATGATCACCTAGAATTCCCAGTTCTCGTCGACGGACTTTATGGCCCAGTCGAACTTCTCGCGCAACGTCTTGGAGAAGAATCGCTCTATGGGGACACCGAACTTCTTCGAGAACACCACGGTTAGGCGAGGGTCGATGTAGTTCTACGCCAGGTATCAGCTTAATCTCCATCCTGATAAGTTCAGGTAACGAGAGACTTACGATTTTGGAAGTGCCGAGTGCTACTTCCTTGTTGTTGTCCTTGTCTTCCGCCTGGAGCTTCATGGTCTCGATGCGTTGGTCTAGCTTCTCCAACTGAGCCTCAAATTTCTCAACTGAGGGCCCCTTGCCTTCAGCCTCTATCTTTTTCGTTTTGTTTTCTTTCTTGAACTTCTTCTCAAGCTTATTGACCACCTCGAAGCGTTCTTGCAGTTCCGACTGCTTCATCTCCTTCTCCCCTTCAGCAAGAAGCTTTTCATTCTCTTTCTGAAACTTCTTCTCAATCTTCTGGCGTTGCTCCTCAACCAGGAACTTCTGATGTGCAAGAACCCATTCTTCATCAAGTCCTTCAGGTAGCTCAAAGTACTCCGCTCCCTTTTTCTTCTTCAACTTTGGGTCCAGGTCCAGCATCATTTGCTTGATGCGCCACTGTTGATATCGAAGACCGTTGATCTGAACATGTCAGCATTGCTCCTTTACAACGCAAATACCACTCATACCCTCTCCTGCATTTTCTCCATCTGTCCAGCGAAAGATGCGGCTACAGTCCGCTTGTGGTTACAGAGAATGGCGACTTTGCGGTTTGCGTCGTTATAGTCCTTGACCTTTTCCGGTATCGTCCCTGTCGACTTCATGTCCCTCAACAAGTTTGCCATGGTCCAAGATGCGTTGTAGGTACGGAAAACCTTAGCGGTGAGACCAGGCATGTAGTTGCTTAGATGTTTATTGAGTCCCGAGGTCTGAGCCCTGTTAGCAGTAATACAAGTCATAATCCTTGGGTATACGCACGCTTAATCGATCGAATATCTCGTCGCCTTCTTCTTTGTTCTGCTTGAAGATCCTCAAGTTTTTGAAAACCTGAGGGTCGACTTGTACTTCCTCGTAGAATCGAATACTGTCCTTTCCGAGAAAGTCGAAGATTACAGTATCTGGCGGTCTCAATGTAACGTGCTCGAATTTCAATGAGCAACATCCAACGGTGTCGGCCTCGTCCTCTCCCTTCTCATTGCCAGCACGGAGAGCAAATCTGTCGATCAGGTACACGGCTGTTGCTCGTTGTCGCTTGGCCATTTCCTTATCCTTCAGTTCGGCCTGATAATCCTTACGAATCCGGTCGATGTGTTTCTACTTTGATAAGTTTATGTCCCTGCAAGCAGCAGAAGACTCACCTTCAACTCTCTCGCCTTCTCGAACTTGCTAAAGTCACTTTGGCCTTTCACGTCAGAGTTGGCTGCAAGCATCACGTATTTGTACGCCCCATTGATGTTCTCTTGCCACATGGCCAGCCATGTACCTTCGTGGTCATGCTTGACGTCCTTCCAATTGTGACCTTCTGGAGGTGCGGGTACTGTTGCCTTCTCACCAATGTTGATTGTGATTTGCTCTGGCTCAACACGCTTCTTGACCATGCCAGTCTTCGGATGTTCCCCACGGCCACGGAACAGTCCAGGCGGCTCAACCCTGAAGTTGCCGACCTTTTGCTTCCGTCCGTCCCATTTGCAGTACATGTACGGCGCCTCTGCTTCATCTTTCTTTGCCTTCAGTGCCTTCTTCTCCGCTGCCGGTAATGCCTTCTTTGCAGCGCGCTGTCCATCGTAGTACTCAAAGATGGGCTTAAAGTCGCATTTCTCGAACTTTTCTATCTTGACTTTGTTGCCATTTCGATCTTTGCCATGTCCAGTCTTATCTAGAACTTTCTTGAAGTCGTTGAAGAAATTCTTGTTGAAGGTGGGATTTTCGACGTTGTGGGTAGAGTTGAGCATCGACCCGTAAAAACCAGCGACTTCTTCGGCTTCCGGGTCAAAAGAAACCGGTACGCCGTCGTAAAGCATCTTAACGCTTTTTGGCAGTGGCTCGTATGGAGGGGGAAACACTACACCATTGTGCTCCAGAGTCGTCCACTTCTTGGTCCCATCACCCTTCGCTTGTTGCTCCCACCATCTAAACTCTTCCTCTTCCGCCTCTGCTTCCTCGTCTTCCTCGGTCTTTCCCTTCTTAGGCTTCGTCTTCTTTGCGGGGCTTGCGGTCTCGGTTTTGACTTTTGTCTTCTTTACCGCCGGTGCCTTCTTGCTCAGAGGAGCGTCATCATCGTCAGATTCTTCTTTCTTAACGCCGTTGGCTTGCTTTTTCTTTGCAGGAGCAGCAGATTTCGTTTTCGCGAGAGGCTCATCATCACTATCGCCCTTTGCAGGTTTGGCTTTCTTTTTGACGCTGGCTGCCTTTTTCTCCTCTGCACGTATGGCCTTGGCTTCTTTTTCGGCACGCTTTTCGATCTTCTCCTTCTCCTTCTGCAGCTTTTGACCGAGTGGGACGTCAGAGTCTTCTGACTCGCCGATCTGGGTTGCGGAGATTTTGGGTGGCTTTTTGGCGTGTGTCTTCTTCGCCAGAGGTTCGTCGTCGCTTATGTCCGATTCGCCATCAGGCTGCTGCTTTTTGCTTGTGGAAGTTTTCCGCCGTTTGCTCTGTAGACTGATCAGTGACGTGAGCCCAGATTGTCACAGCAGACTCACCAAGGGCTGATCGTCCTCTTCAGAGCTGCTTTCATCTTTGTAGGGTTTCTTGTTTAACGCGCTGGCTCTGTCCTTGCGTTTGCCGTTCGTGGCGCCATTTGTTACAACTCCATTCCGTGTGTCAACGTCCATTTTCTCCATAGGCCCGTTCCGAATTGAGATGCCAGGCTTGACATGGCCGTTGGACGAGCTACCCTTGGTGAGACTCTTGTCGGTCCTTGGAGAGATGGTTGCTTTCGACTTGACTGCAACGAATAAAGTGAGCGGTTGTCCACAAGAAGTACGCACAAAGTGAGAGACCACTAGGGGTGTTTGGTGGGCACAAATAAGCAATTGTAAAGTCGCCGGCTGATAGAGAGGCTGCGCACGCGCCGGAGAACAGATGAAGCCTCACCACCATTCATTTTGCTCTTGCCAAGCGGCACGTCATCATCAGATGAACTCATACTGAAATAGGAAGGTGAAATGAGTGCAAGACCCGACGACCTCCCAGTCAGTGGATGGTTCGTATGGTTGTGAGGCGCGTCTGTCCCTGGCTGTTGTAGATCGTTCCCAGTTTCCTGAGGCAATGTAATGGCGCAGTGGCCGAGGGAGACTTGCGACGAGTGCTAGCAACAAAGCAGCCTCGTCAGAAACAACCCGACCTGTGACTGCTGAAGTAGAAATAGAAAGGCGGAGCGGTTTGTGTGTAAATGTAACGAGAAATCTGGTAAACACGAAGCCTCTGAGATGGGCTTATTGAAGAATGTAACCAGATGGCCGGTGATTGGCTGATCACTGATCTATCGGAATATGGTATCGCCGGACTAACTTCACTCCTCAGCTTTGAGCCGAGAGAGCTACAATTATTGTGGAAGGTATTCTTTAGTTGTTGATTGGCAACTGCCAGCAATTGTACTCTCCACTCCTTCACTTTCTACGTTCGATATGCTGTCCAGAGTGGCGCGCCCGGCTCTCAAAGTCGGTGCTGCGGTCACTGTGCGGTAGGTCCCTTCACTTCGACGTCGCTTCTGTGACAGCATCACTTGGGCACCTAGCTGACGCCCATTGCAGCCCGGTTGTCCTCAATGCTGCGAACTACGCCACTCTCCGTGAAATTGAAGGCCGTCTCAAATCTATCCGTAACATTGAAAAGATCACCAAGACCATGAAAATCGTCGCCTCCACAAAACTCACCCGCGCCCAAAGAGCAATGGGCGACTCTCGTACATACGGTCAAACCTCGAACACGGTCTTCCAAGAAGCTGAAACCAAGCCCACCGAAGGTGAAGGCAAGAAGACTTTGATGGTTGTCTGCAGCTCGGATAAGGGGTTGTGCGGTGGTATACATTCTGGGTTGTCCCGCTTTGTGCGGGCCAGGACTAGCGAAACGCCCACTTCGGACATCGACATCGTGGTACTTGGGGAGAAGTCCAAGGCGCAGCTTAGCAGGTCGAATGCGCGGCAGATGATTTTGAGCTTTGCAGGCATCGGAAAGGATATTCCTACCTTCGCGGATGCCCAAGCGATTGCCGATCAGATTGTCATGCTCCCGACCGACTATGCCTCGATCCAAATCATCTACAACAAGTTCATTAATGCACAAAGCTACGAGCCGGTGGCTATTGAGGCTTTTTCAGAGGAGGCCATTGCCAACTCACGTATGGCTTCCTTTCACACCGGTATTCATGACGCGTTGCTAATAATGACTTAGCCAACTTCGCTGCTTTCGAAATTGATGACGAAGTCCTCGCCAATCTTCGCGAGTATGCCCTGGCCAACTCATTGTACTGGGCTTTGGCAGAAGGCCACGCCTGCGAGCAATCAGCCCGCCGCAACGCTATGGATGTAAGTAATTGCATGGGATGGCGATGACACAGACTGACTAGATGCTACAGAACGCCTCGAAAAACGCTGGAGACATGATCAACAAGTTCCAGATTCTTTTCAACCGAACACGACAAGCCGTCATTACGGGAGAGTTGGTCGAGATTATTACCGGTGCAGCGGCTTCTGAAGCAGGATAGAGACGTTTTCTTTTGTACATGTAGAAAACTGAAAGCAATTCTATTTTGCTAGGCCAGCATATGGACGCTTACTCTTTCGCCGGGTCTTCTCAAATATACCTTATGTCTCGTTCGAGTAAGTCATGCGAGATTTTAACTCTCTATGGGAACCACTTTCTGAGCCCACCATGCCGAGGGCATCTCCGTCAAGCAATAGCGTCTTATTCTTTCGAGTAGCACGTGCCTTGTAAGACCTTTTGGCTGTTTGTCATGGTTCAGCCAAGATACCAAACCTTATTGGATCAAATTGCAGTCACTGCCTGCATATGAAAATGCCTGCCTTCACCCTACAGCTATGCAACACACTCGCCATACTCTGCTCGAGCCTGATCAGCACTGTGCTTTCCGCGTGTCCAGAAATCTCCAGTTGAGCTCGAGGACTCTCCTCCGCCGCTACCTTTCTAGCCAAGCTCTCGTCCAAATGGATAATGTGAGAATGAAGCCATAAAATACAGCTCGAAGTGACTGATGCTTTGATCGTCAGAATCAAGTCTAGAAGCGGATTATAACGGAGTCTTGATTCGATTTAAAGAGGCTTAAAGAGGCAACTTTTTGCAAACATGCAGCTGGCACGTCTCATATCAATGCCCAAGCTGCACCGACGAAGTGTCGTCGCTGCATCTGTGCCCTATAAGAACTAATCCCTCTGCCTCATAGACACTGCGTGAAACTTGATGCAGTATGATGATCGGTGTTGATAAGATGATAGTGATATCACCTTAGATACTGCTGCCCTAACTCATTGGTGATGATAGCGACAATGATGACGATATAGCCAATGATGATTGCTTCTGGGCGACAACTTCAGAGCACTACCTCGTGCTTCGCGACTTTTTGTTGCAGCGCTCTGCGAAGCATGCGAAGCATGATGGCCATACAAGACCAACACTTCTGTTTGAATCCGCTGTTCTTCGTGCTCACTGCCTGCAAGATCTTATAGTGCTCGTGAATCTGCTTTCTGGACTCGCTTAGCGGCCTGGGCGGTTGAGTTACCGTACAGACTAAGTCGCTGGGTATGACATGCTCAAAGAATAACGTTTTCCCTAGCAATGATGGTGGCTACGATTGATCTCACGTCTCAGAATTACACAATATCTAGATAGGTGCCGGCGTTGCGATGATCTCACACATTTGAAGAATTAACTAATCACAGACGATCCGTATAGGAAGCGCTCTTCTGTTGAAAAGCATAACATGTCCGATCAGGTATGTGCTTGAGGCTCAAGATCTATACAAGCTTCAACGGAAATCTTCTAACGACTCCACAGACTAGTTTCTCGGATCATTTGCTTGTTCAGAGTAATTGTTCATATCATTGGCCATTGGAATCTCCGGTATTTGCAGACAGTTTCTAGAAGAATAGTACTGATACTAGAAAGTCCCTGAGAGGGTATAAGTCTACAACATCTTCGCAACTGACACAGCTTGACCATATTCCACTACATAACAGCGAGTTACGCTAGCGGATAGACCAGCTCAACCGTCCCTCACCCTGAACATTTTCGCCTGACCCTTCAACGTCGCATAGCACGATGCATTGGCCATAGTTGCACATCCTGAGACGGTTTCAAAATACTAGCGGGCTCGTATTCTGGCATAAAAGCGCATATGGATCCTAGGACGTGGTGGGACGATGTTGGTCGAGTGACTTGCTGAGTCAGTTGAATCATCCGTCCATCATCAGAACGGCACCTGCTACGTCGTAGGATCTGGTCCCGGTCAATGACCTTCTATTCTAGGTCGCCTCTCCTGCAACCAAGTTGTCATTGTGCCAGCACCGGCAGCACTCTGCTTGTCGGCATGCTTGCGCATTAGACCAGCCAGCCACTGCATCCCCTCGTGATCAAGCGGCTGGGAGCTTGCGATAGCCTAAAGCTAGTCTGATGTTGACGAAGCAGTCGTCGTATGAGGATGCCATCCACAGCACTGTACTGCTTTACCGGTTATTTCACCTTTAGCTCCATAGGTTCTTGAAAGGCGCGGTTTCCGTATGCAGGATCTACGACCGCTCACTCTTCCATCAACTCCCAGCCATCCGGCCCACCGCCATCCTCCCCTTCTGGTCCTTCTTCATCCTCGTCTTCAGACTCGCTTTCGTCATCTTCAACTCCCACCAGCCTCTCCTTCACCTCACCCTCGAAGGGTTTAACCTTTCCGGCAAACGCAGCCCTAACTGCAGCATTCGTCGAGGTGTCCCAGACTTGTGCAGTGCCTTTACTGCCGGCCACCGCCAGCCTAAAGCCAACCTCTTCATCCGGCGCAAACTTAGCAGAGAAGATTTTCCCTACACCGAGGTTGCGAGATACTACCATGCTCGGCCCAACAGCTTGCACGTTCCAAAGTTTGACTTCTTTGTCGGAGGATCCGGTTGCTAGGAAGCCAGGAATGACGGAGTTGACGTCGAATGCTGAAACGGCTTCACTGTGAGCCTGAAGAGTCCAGGTCGGCTTGGGAGCCTCTGGAGACGAAGGAGCCATGCGGGTGTCGTGGTAGTGTACTATGCCATTCTCCGTAGCGATCTATTCCGAGTCAGCATTAACACAGCCGTGAGAACTATACATGTGCTCCTACGTAGAAGAATTTCGAATCGTGCGGATCCCAACGCACACTTTCTACATCACTCTCCACACCCCATGTAGGTGCCTTCGCATCCGGTGCCCTCATATCCGCAGCTACTACAGTCCGGTCATAGCTGCCGCTAAGCAGGACGGTCGACTCTTGAGGATTCCAGGCCAACGAGCAAACCTTATCAGTATGGTAAGAATATGATTTTGCGCACTTGGTAGTATTGAGATCCCATAGCTTGATCGTCTTATCAGTCGAAGCCGAAGCAAGTAAGTTGCGATGTTGTCGATTAGCAGCAAGTGATAGTACCGCATCAACATGGTAGTCATCATTTGCCTTCTTAGACTTTTTCTTCTTTCTCTTTTTCTCTGTATCTACACTCGAAGCAGTGTCTGCGCCGGAGCCCAGAACTGCGTTCGGATACATGCAATCAACGACATCAAGGTCCCAGATTTCGATGTCTGGATCCATAGTGCCAATAGCCACAAAATTTCCTCTGCTATTCGCATCAGTCGTTGCGCTGCCCACAGGTATATCTATCCACTCCACCGCCAGAGGTATAGCTGGAAGCATTATATCATGGTGAACGTAGAGGTTATCAGCCTCGTCCTCATAAACATAGACCTCCAAATGCGCAACTTCGTCCTCGATCTTCGCCGCTAGCAGCAAGTTGTCCGTTCCTAATATCTGCAACTCTTCTCGCTCTTCATCGTCTTCATCATTCTCTTTCAAGGTAATATAAGGATCCTCTTCATTGGACTCATGGAATGCGAGCGACTTTATATTCCCAAACATTCCCATCGCGTCACCTTCCTTGTCTCCCTCGTCGTCATCGTCGTAATGCTCCAGATCATACTCCTTCAAGTCGTTGTCTACCTCCTCGTGCGCACCATCTCCCTCTTCTATTTTCTTACTGTGCCCGTTAGTTTGGCCATTTCGCGCCTCCTCAAGATCTTCTTTGGCATCTTCTAAGTTTAATTTTGCAAGCCTTGAGATCCGCTCGAACTCCTCTTCGTCGAACTTATACCTGGTGGGAAAGGTTGCCGCGAAGCCTCTCGGCACCCAGGTTGTTGCTGTGATCATAGACATCGCAGACGTTTACTAGTTTGATACTTTCAGCTCGAAGATTTCATAGGCATGAAAACGGCAGCGGCTCCAAACTCATCTGACAGCAGACTTGACAGATCGTACAAATTGCTGCAAATTATAAGAGATTATGGCCGGCGGTGCCTTGAAAGGTTTTCTAGGCGACTTTCGGCAAGCTTTCAGTGAACATTGGTAAATGCTGCTCCATAGAATTTCTTGCAGTGCCGGGTCATCTTCGGCACAAGGGTCTGGCCGAACGTTTTAGGTGCAGAGAGATCTTTAGATGATTATAGCATCGTGCTCCTTGCTGTAACAAGGTACGCGCCTTGTCTGGTACCATATCGATAGCCGGGTGAGTTTTTCAAGCACCAAAGGCTTGAATCTGAACTCTCATTATGGCGCTTGACAGCAGTCCTAGGGCGTTCAAGCGCCGTAAACTCGACGGCGATGACCGCCTCGCCGCTGTTCCCTCTTATCTCTCAAGAGACCGGACACCTTCCCGAGCACCCTCACGGCAGTCGCGCGCAAGCACACCTCGACAACATGAATTTGACGGACCGGAGCCTTTGGTGGACGTGGAGGACTCGAATGCGCTTGACCGCGACTGGTATGGTGGTGAGGAGAATGGGCACACGTTTGGCGATGAAACCCACAACCCGTTCGGTGGCGCGGATGCAACATATGCGGATTTGCAGAAAGAAGCGGCTTTGGCAGAGAAAAAGAACAGCAGGCGGATGAATGCAAGAGCCGTGCAGAAGCAAAAGGATGTAGATGCTTGGGAGACCAACCGCATGCTCACCTCGGGTGTGGCTCAGAGACGCGATCTACAGGGAGATTTTGAAGATGACGATGACGGAACCCGCGTACATTTACTCGTGCACGACTTGAAGCCGCCCTTTCTGGACGGCCGGACCGTATTCACGAAGCAGCTGGAACCGGTACCCGCTGTCCGAGATCCTCAGAGCGATATGGCGGTCTTTTCCAGAAAGGGCAGCAGAGTTGTAAAAGAAAGACGGCAACAGAGAGAAAGGCAAAGACAGGCGCAAGAGGCGACGAACATGGCAGGAACAGCGCTAGGGAACCTGATGGGCGTTCGAGGAGATGAAGGAGACAGTGCTGCACCTGCGCCTGGTGAAGAAGGACAGAAGACGGGAAACAAATTCGCCGATCACCTTAAGAGGAATGAAGGCCAGAGTAACTTCAGCAAAAGTAAATCCTTGAAAGAGCAACGGGAATATCTACCTGCGTTTGCCGTGCGGGAAGATTTACTACGAGTGATCCGAGACAATCAAGTAGTAATTGTAGTTGGACAGACAGGCTCAGGCAAGACTACGCAGTTGACACAGTTCCTCTACGAAGATGGCTATGCAAAGATTGGCATGATCGGCTGTACCCAGCCTAGGCGTGTCGCCGCTATGAGTGTTGCGAAACGTGTCAGCGAAGAGATGGAGTGCAAACTGGGTGGTACGGTTGGCTACGCGATACGGTTCGAAGACTGTACAAGCAAAGACACTGCGATTAAGTACATGACGGACGGCGTGCTATTACGCGAATCCCTTGTCGATCCTGACCTGGACAAGTATTCCTGCATCATCATGGACGAGGCACACGAGCGAGCATTGAATACGGATGTCCTCATGGGCCTGTTTAAGAAGGTGTTGGCTCGTCGCAGAGACCTCAAGCTCATAGTCACATCAGCTACCATGAATGCAGAGCGGTTTGCGCGATTCTACGGTGGGGCTCCCGAATTCTTTATCCCTGGACGGACATTTCCGGTGGATATACAATACTCTCGCTCACCATGCGAGGACTACGTCGATAGTGCAGTCAAGCAGGTGCTCGCGATCCATGTCTCTCAAGGGGCTGGTGATATCCTGGTGTTCATGACCGGACAGGAAGACATTGAAGTCACCTGCGATCTCATAGACGAGAGGTTGAAGATGCTGAATGACCCTCCCAAGCTCAGCATCCTCCCCATATACAGCCAGATGCCGGCAGATCTTCAAGCGAAGATTTTCGACAGAGCACCTCCGGGAGTACGGAAAGTCATCGTCGCTACAAACATTGCCGAGACAAGCTTGACGGTGGATGGCATTATGTACGTTGTCGACTCGGGCTTCTCCAAGCTAAAGGTGTATAATCCGAGGATGGGTATGGACACCCTGCAGATAACACCCATCTCTCAAGCCAACGCCATGCAGCGCGCTGGTCGTGCTGGGAGGACTGGACCTGGCAAATCTTTCCACCTCTACACTGAGCGCGCTTACAGAGACGAGTTTTACATCCAAACAATACCCGAGATCCAGCGGACCAACCTCGCCAACACTGTTTTACTACTTAAATCGCTCGGTGTCAAGGACCTACTCGATTTCGACTTCATGGACCCGCCACCTCAAGATACCATTACCACGTCACTCTTCGACCTTTGGGCACTGGGAGCGCTCAATAACATCGGCGACTTAACGCCACTTGGGCGCCGCATGACCGCTTTCCCAATGGATCCCTCCCTCGCCAAACTCCTCATAACCGCCGCAGACCCCGAATACTCTTGCTCCGAGGAAATGCTCACAATAGTCTCCATGCTCTCCGTCCCCTCCGTCTTCTACCGCCCCAAAGAACGCCAAGAAGAGTCCGACGCCGCCCGCGAAAAGTTCTTCGTCCCCGAAAGCGACCACCTAACCCTCCTGCACGTCTACACGCAATGGAAGAGCAACGGCTACAGCGACGGCTGGTGCGTCCGGCACTTCCTGCACCCCAAAGCCCTCCGGCGGGCCCGCGAAATCCGCGACCAGCTCCTCGACATCATGAAAATCCAAAAGATGGAGCCCGTCAGCTGCGGCACCGACTGGGATCCCATCCGCAAGTGCATCTGCAGCGGCTACTACCACCAAGCCGCGAAAGTCAAGGGCATCGGCGAGTACACGAATCTGCGCACCTCCGTGCCGATTCAACTGCATCCCACGTCTGCGCTGTATGGGCTGGGGTACTTGCCGGATTACGTGGTGTATCATGAGTTGATACTGACGAGTAAAGAGTATATGAGCTGTGTGACGGCGGTGGATCCGCATTGGTTGGCGGAGCTGGGAGGCGTGTTTTATAGTGTCAAGGAGAAGGGGTTTGATCGCAGGCAGAAGAGGATGGTGGAGAGTGAGCATAGTCGGAAGATGGAGATTGAGGCGCAGATGGAGGGGGATAGGGTGAGGGAGAGGGAGAGGGAGAGGGTGGAGGTGGAG